>PTEX01000194.1:1245649-1353592 GCA_003342815.1 Eudromia elegans
AWKSCMAAGTAATTCTTGTCAACTCAGGATCTCTTACAAGTAGTTTTCTTCTAAATGCCTTGGGTGGACAGAGGGTCTCTTATTTTGATTCAGTGCTGTGAGTTTATAAATTAGATCATATCTGACACACCCAAAAAAATGTCCTTTTACTTGAGATGGATAGCACACAAAGGTTTAGATCCAAARTGGATGTCTGTGCACTGGTTTGAGTAGGCTTTAGATCAGACTCTCATACAAGCTGTTTTCAGCCCAAGATGAACAGCCTGCCATGCACGGGATTGTATTGCCTCTCTAGCAGCATTTTAAAGAAATTTCCCCTCAGACTCTGAGATGCTGCCTTGCACACACTAAGCTCTTTTGATGAAGAGCTCTAAGAGGACTTTTTTTTTTTATAGCTTTTACTCAAACCTTTTACATTTTATCATTGGGAGATTAGARCACCCAGACATCGTTGTAAGTGTCTTCTAGATCATGACAAGGAATGAGAGGAACATGTGTCTTCATAATGTAACCTGGGGAAGWTCTCCTCCTCATGAGGGCCCTTGGGAGAGCCTTCCACAGCCTTCCAAATAAGCCCATGTTCTGTTGGCACATTGATTAATTACTTGTAGGAAAAGAAATCTRAAAAAGCAGATCATATACATGAAAATTGTAAATTTGGAGGTATTCAGACCAGTGGTATTAGCTGCTCACAAATAGTAACATTTAATCTACCATTTGTATCTGTACTTGTAAAAAAAATAGTAGCCAATGAAGAACACAGTTATTCCTGCTCCTAATCTGACTTTAATGATGGAGAASTGCAGTGTTTAGTATCTTTACATCAAAATTAGTAATTGTCTCCAGTCAGAAATAAGGAAGAGAGGGAGGATTAGTCTTTCACTATTACCTTTTTTCAAAGTGAAATCTCAGGTTTAAAGTAAATGTTTACATTTAAGCACTCCTGCACTAATTCCTCAAAACAACTTTTTTCAGTGTTTCTGTGTGGTATTTTTAAGTATTTCATTCTAGGGTAAATAACAGATTTCCAGCTTCCCCAAGAAGGTGCACGTTTTCTTTCTCACCACAGTTTTCTCTCTTTTTCATCCTYTCACCATCAACTTCTTTTACAGTTCAACCACTGCACTGTGGTGTTTTTGAGAGCTTAGGGGTTCAGAAACAAAACACACATTTTTTTTTCCYCTCACTTCTAGTAAAATGCCTTATGGAAACCTATATGAAAACTGTAGAAAAGTAGGTGGGAAATAAAATAAATTGATAGAATGTTATTTTTGCAGTAATAYACCACAAATATCATACTATTCTGCGTTTTCATTAAAGTAAATTAGAGAATAGACAGGCTAATGATATTTCAGAACATGTCTCTGAAACAGTTTCAGTTCTGTGCTGAGGATGACAAGAAGTGCTGGACTGTCTCCATACTGTGCTGCTGTGCATTATAGCRAGGGAAAAGGTTTGTGTGATAGCACTACCATCTTGAGGCAAGTCAGCGTGTAACAACAGAATTGCTATTGAAACAAAACGTCAGATAGTAAATGAGACTGTATATCATTCACTTAATCTTGTTCAGCCTTTATACTACATATGAGATTCTTCCTATTTATAAAGTCTTTGTATATTTGTACAACAAAAGTAGCTTTTTAAACACATGCACAGTCACATAGCTTTAATATTTAGGAATAAAAAGTGGGTATTTTTTTCCAAGTACAGACTGAATGCTGAAGGACCAAGGGTACAATTTTCAAAATTTGTTATAAATGTTGATTTTTAATATCCACTTTTTTAAGCACAGAAACTCTCTGCTACTGTGTATACAATAAGTAATAMTTTACATAGCTTTAGATAAGGCTCAAAATCCATTTAAAGCTGCGAAGTAAAAGGCTGATGAAATTCCTAAATGTAGATTGCATTCTGATCAGTGTWGTTTGGAAATATGACAATTGGTGCATTACAGTAAATGGATGTTTAACCTGAGCAAGGACAGATGTTCTTATCTATGGGGAGTGTTGTTGATTTTCAGGTTTTCAGAAAGTACTTGGTTAATATGGTGATTATGCATCATCAAAATCTTGATGGAATAAAATATTAGTAGGCTTGTTCCCACACATGGGGTTGGAAGCCTRTCCCAGCTAGATTTCCTAGTTTAATTCTGTAAATTCAAAATTTTAAAGTCCATTGTAAAATCAAAAGGACAAACTTGAGAGAAGAGAATCAGGTGAAGCAATTCACATTAGTCACCATAATTGCACTCAAAAACAGTTTTTTTTTTTTTCCTAGAAATAAAATGACAAGCCATTCCAGGCAATGCACTTTAATGTTACAGCCACATACTTTCAATGTGACTGTCAGTACAGGCTGCCCCGCTTCAGGCCTTGCTGCTTGTCTGCTTCCTGTGCTTCAGTTCTGTCGAATTCAGTTCTYGCTGGATCTCGGAGCATCCTTGGCCTTGCTCTGCCCTCCTTGGCCCATGTGCTTGTCTTTGTAGCAGCTCCATTTGACACACAAAATACAGAGAAAGCTCCAGTGCCAGCATTGAATCCCCTTGGTTACTGATAGCTATTTCAGGTGCTCTCTGCAAAGCAGGCTGTCCTGAAATCCCCGTTCATTTGTGTTTGTACCTGCATACATTGGTGCTCTGAAGTTACGCTGCAGAGGCAGATCACAGAATCCCAGGATGGCTGAGGATGAAAGAAACCTCTAGAGATCAGCTAGTCCAGCCCTCCTGCTCAAGCAGGGAAATTAGGAAGGCCTCCTAAAGGTCTGCGTGTCAGTGCTCTGTCAAGTTTACACTTGCTGAGGCCAGATTCTGCTGCAATTTGTCTGCTGTGTATTTAAAAATCATACGGACTTATGTTTGAGCTGTGGTGAGGAAGAGGAGAAAGCTTTTTGCATTTGGGGAGATTTGGCAGCCTGCTCATCTCTTCTTCCCTGCCAGCACCATAGGTAATATTCTTGTTTAAAGTTAACCAAGAAAGCCAAAGGGGAGGTGRTAGGAGATATTGTGCAGAAAATGGGTCACTGGGGAAAACCGTGCTTGGAGGAACACCTAGAGATGCTTATGTGTGAAACTGAATACACACGTCGGCAATAGGTGACTGCTTTGTGTCTCTCAAAGCCCTGCATGGGTTTCTGTGTGTAAAGATGTGTGGCACCCTGTGGCTTGCCTGGATATAAGAGATACAACTCCCTCGTGTGTATATGGATTGCTTTCTCCTTACTTAGTTAAAACCRCTTCCTAAAATATATACACTGAAAAGAATATAAGCTTTGTATAAAGAATATAAGCTTCATATAAGCTATATTCCCAAGTATAGTTGAAGATCGGTTTGTGTGTTTCTGGCTTTTTTTTTTTTTGTTTTTATAAAGCCTAATAAGTAGATATAAACTGTTTTCCTGCACAGACAAGAACCACAATTTCTATTCTGTGGAATACAGGCCACATTCTATTCATAGTCCACATTAGGTTGTTCAGTCACACGCCAATGCAGTTCAAATATCTGAGGAGAGTGAAGGGCAATTTTATCTAACAAGGTGCTTGAACTTCCATATGAATAGAGCAGAAAGCTGTGCCCTTCGGGGGCTGTCCTGTGTTCTGAATGTCCTAATATGAGAACAGAGAAGAAAATTCCTGTCCTTTGTTTTAGGCCTATAGTAGCTCCCAACTTGTGGGAAGTATTGGGACGTAATAGAGGCAGTGAAGACTATAAAATTTTTTTGCCAGCAACATTTCATATTTTTTCTTTTTTTCTTTTTTTTTTTTTTTCTCTCTGGCTTATGCATTGGCATTTAGGTTAATAATACAGGAGTTTGTAAATACCTGACAGGAGGGAGTAAAGAAGACAAAACCAAGTTCTTCTCAGTGATATCCAGTGAAAATACAAGAAGCAATGGGCACAAGTTGAAATACAGGGAATTGCATTTAAACATAACAAAGCATTTGTTTTCAATGTTGAGGTAATTTAGCACTGGAAGAGGTCATGCAGAGAGGTTGTGSAGTCCCCATCTTTGGAGACACTYAAAAACTTAATTGAGTATAACTGTGTGCAACATACTCAAGCTTACAACGCTTTGGCCATGGCAGAGGAAGATGGGTGGACTAGATGGTCCTGAGAGAGATTCCTTCCAACTTCATCCATTCTGTGATTTCACGTTGATACTTACAGTAAGTACTTTTCTACTTATGAACAACAGCACAGATGTAAAAGAAATACATGTAATAGCTACAGTTAGTGCAGGGCAGTGCCGCTAATGCCTGTTAAAAAGCTGTCTTAAGCTGGATGAAAATATGGCCTTTGCAAAGTAAATTGCGGTCAAATCACTCAGCTGCAGACAATTTTAGAAAAAACACTGCTGAGCTGATATGTGGGTTGATGATGTTTCCATTGACTGTGGTTTGCAAACCTCCCATTAATTTCTCAGCTGAAGCTGCATAGTCATATATCTTCAAAAAAGCTATTTCAAAGATTTATGAAAGCATAATATGAAAATAAGACTAATGTATTACTTWAAAAAAAGGGCACTTATGTGCATAATATCCACAGCATAAATATGGCTCATATGATCATTCACATCAGAGTGAGTAAGACAGCTCTCCCTTATTTAAGTTCACACCCCCAAACATGCATTACTTGCATTAAGAAATGAGCCAAAGTACTTAGGTTCCAGTGGCATGAACGTAAGAATTTTATCAAAATCACACAGAGTCACRGAATGGTTGAGATTGGACTCATGGTAGGGAACCCATCTGATAGGATTGTCACAGCTATAGTGATTGGATTAAACACTCCAGAATCTTGATGGTGTGAATCACAAGAAATTSCTAATGTAGCATTTCCTCCTTAAATCCTGCCTTGTTGTATATTAAAGGAAAAYAGCTTTAATTATGCTGGGTTTGACCTTTAAAGAATGGCAAGAATGTACAAGAAGTACTTTGTTTCAGTATATATTTTACATTGGTCAGAAAAAAGCCTTGCAATTTTATGTCTCTTTTCTTTCAAAGATTTTGGTCTTCTTATATATCTATATGAATATATTTTTTTTTATATGCATGCCAAGGGAAGACTTCCAGGCTTACAGAAATGCAGTCACCTCTAAGGTGAAACACTGTCATTAAAACAGAATAGGAAGAGCACAAAATGACTAGAAATAAGAATGTTAATGAGTATCATTAAAAATTGTGTGTGTGACATGTCACAAAGCAGTAGATATCCCAACAGAACTGAGAGCTAGGAATCACACAAGGCAAGCCAGTTACCTCAGTGTGCTTTTCTAAAATGCTTTTAAATGCTTCTAAATGCTTTTTAAATGCTTTTAAGTGCTTCTAAAAATGCTTTTCTAAAGAATCTTTCAGGGCTGAGAGATCTCAGGAAAGAGGTGTCGAGTTAACACAGGCACTGTGCAGTAAGATTTTGTCAGTACACCAGGGTCAATACCTTTACACGAAAAGTGCCATGAGTTGCCTAATGATTGCACATAGTAGACCCTCCCATAGTTAGTTCCAAGATGATCTCTTTTGACAAGAGCTTGACCAGCAACTTTTCATGGCCCTTTTAATCAAACTGAGGTATTAGTTTTCTCAGAGGCAAAGCAGTAGCTTACTAAATAAACATTGCTCATTTCTATTTTCAGGGATTTTGTTAGAGATCTTCTTCAAATATTCTGGAAGCATCCATTCTGTTCATTAGATCTGAAGAGGTCATATCTAGAGCTGTCCTAGTTTCAGGGATCTTTTTTTTGCTCTAAAACTGGGGACAGTGAACTGGGACAAACTGAAACTAACTTCATGTTCTTCTGAGTACCGCCTAAACAGATTTCCAGATGCCCTTGCCATTTCTGTAAATGTGGATTATGCAAGACATTCTTTCATGAAGAGCTAGGAAAAAGATTAACATTGTAGTACTACAGAGGTCTATCATAGTCATATGGATTAGYGTGGATCTGTAGTTTTACATGTAGATTTTTAAAAATATGTATTYTATATTACTGAAGCAGGGTCCTGAAATCAACATGAAATTATATGAATCTTTTGGACAAAACCAGTGCATGCTATTCCTGGTAGAGAGCAAATCCAGTGCTGGCTGCAGTTCCAGGTGAGCACASAGGCACCATGTCAGAGAACAGTTGTAAAAGAGTCTTTGCATGTCACTGCTAGGCCACTCTGTAGAGTGGGACTGTTTTCACCTGCCATAGCCCCGCCTGTCGTCTTCCACTGCTTTCTTTGTATCAGATCAAATATTCATGCTGCCACACGATAATCCACTTCAGTTGACTGGCTGGGCAGAAACTAACTCTACTAAAAAACGTCTTCTGTCAGCTCCTTGAGCCGATCCACCTGAGCAGTGGCTTCGTAATTGCTAGATGTAGCACAGTGAAAGCAAGCTCAGGAGACTGTGGGTTTTTGGCAGAAGCTCACTATTAGATGAGTTGTTAAGTGAAGCTAAGCTCAGAAAACATTTTTTTGACTGGGAGATGTGTTTTGTGTGTGTGTGACTTCTGTAGCTGCTTAGTAAGATCTTTCATTTTTTTTTTTTCCTATTTCAAGTGAAAGCTGTTCTGTCACATTTTCTAGTTTTCCAGAAAATATGAAGTAGTAAGGTGTACTTGTTATTTAGCTTTCTCTGCAGTGGTGTAAAGCATGCAATGTTATGTTTCCTAGATGGAATTCAGAGCCAGATGCAAACATTCTCGACGAGTTTGGTATATGTCCCTCTTTGCACAATAAATAAATAAATAAAWAAATTATATCGCCGTTACAAATAAAAATAGTCCTGACTATCTAAAAAAAAGAACAAATCCACAGTAGAAGACTCTTTTTCTTGTGGTCTAGTCAGCAAAGGCTGACACACACATATTCTACTAGTTGCATTATATGTTATTTAGCATGTTCAAAATTATATTTTCTATAATATCACACAGTGAACAAGTATTAATGTTATATGTCTGTGTATCTAGGTGTATCTGTGCTTTAAGTCATTGGCACAATATCAGGTCTTTTCTTTGAGTTCAGTATTTACCTAAGCTAGACTCTGGGACACAAACAGGTTACAATACAGGCAACCCAATTTTGAGCATTGCCTGGGGATATTAAATGAAGAATTGGCAAGAAGATGGATGTTTGGCAGAAGTGACAAATATAGTTTCCTGGAAAAAGTTGCTGAATACACCACTCCAAGTAGAGCTGCTTATCTGCCATTCCAGATGTTGCAATGATGACAGCTGTTTAGAAGGACCTTGAAAAAGAGAAGAAATGAATGGACTGAAGGATCCGACTTCCCTTTAAGTTAGAGAACAAAGCAACACTCACTTTGATTCATGCTTGTATTCTGCAATTTATGTCTGTGTTCTAAGCTGTGTCTTTGCACAGACCAAAGAACCAAAATAAGCATATTGATAAAATATTAACAGTCATTATGTGTTTTCAAACTTAGAGGGCATGTGGACAGAACAAAGCAGTGGTGTTGTGGAAAGGGAATCTTTCTGTGTGAAGTATTCTCCTGTCTGTACAAGGTTCTTCTGAAGTCTGAAATAGATGTGCAAGCCCCAAAATATATCGTAGAACTCTTGTGTGGAATGATTGAAACATTCTGTAAAACAGTTTCTGTAAAACACACACTCACTCATCTATTATCAATGTTATCTCCTCCCACTCAATCTTTGTGATGGGTAGAATTTTTTTAGATTATACATGCCACTTACTAAAAATAAAATCATTTTATCTTTATGATGATCAAAAGCAGAAACAGCACCCATAAGGTATTGAAAAACTAGTTTCAACTCTTGTTGCAGACAGGAGCTAAAAATATTTGACTTCTGACCAGAGTATTGTTGGATTCATACTCTACTTACATGAGATGGGAGGGTTAAGAAGACAAAAGACAAGACAGAAAGGCATGTTAAGCAGTGAAATACGCCATCAAAAGGAACTGGGCTAAAAGCAGAGAACAAGAAGAAAGTACAGATAGAACCCCAGAATGTGGCATAATACAGTCATAAATTCAGATTGTATGCTTATCATTTTTAATCAGTCTTTTGAAAACTTCTTAACATGGCTGCTGCTATATTTGCTTGAGTTTGCACAATAAATTGTTTAAAATTTTTTAGCTTTTTCTTTTCGTTCAGTATTTTCCTTCAGTATTTTCCTTCATATTTGCATTTCTATAACTGTGTATTTCTACACATGAAATCTCTGTGATAGGAAAAATTTTGCTGTCTTAATGACTTTAATGACTTAAGCATAGTCACAGAATTACTAAAACAGAAGACCGCCATAAAATGAAACTACCCACGACAGGTTTGTCTAAGAGTTTCTTTTTAATTTTGTAACTGCTTAAAAATATCTAAGACAGAATCTGAAATATATTTTTGTGTTTCATTGTTGCTCTTTTGGTAAAGCACTGTTATTTATGGAGGCTGTTAATAGATTTTGCTGATAGATTATTTTGCTGATACATATTGCAAAAGGCTTATTCACCTGGTCTCTATAAGTAAAACAACAAAAGTTGTAAAATTTGTGCGATTTGGGRTATGGCTAAGTGAAGCTAAGAGTCCAAATGAGTGGTCAGTATATTTCTGATAATATTAAAGTAAGTGAAAAGTATTAGTTAGGGAGATTGATCCTCATTAAAATTCTTAGAAGCAACAGTTTTTTTTTTTTTTTTCTAGATGTGGCACAAACTTTTTATTGCACTGATGTTTCTAGCAGGATTATTATTATTCTGATGTGATCATATTCATTCTGGGAATATCACTTAGTTATGAATCCTATGCCATTTTAATAATCATGAACCTTTTGAGAAAATAATTACAATATAATGATTTCTACTGAGGACAATTTAAATTTTGATCAGAGGTTATAAAGGTCAAACATGATATATTGYCTATCAGCATTTTTCTGACATGCCCAATCAGCAGGGATTTCTTGCTCCATTTTCTCATTTCCTTTATTTTTTGAAACATTTCCATTTAAGATTAAGACAACTTAAGAAGTAAGAATTGCTTTTGTCTTGTTATAATGTTTGAAAGTTGGTGTTTATTTAAGAAAGAAAGAAAGAGAAAAAAAAAAAGAATAATAAAAAAAGACTTTCCTGGAAAGGATTTCTGAAAGAGAAAATAAAAATACGAGGCATTTGTTGTATATTGATGTCATATCTGTGGAAATTTTGGTTTTAGTTTACAATAAAGATGGTCTTTTGGTAATGGCTATCAAAATGCTTTATACCCTCTAGCTACTCACAAATATTGATTATCTTATGGCTGTTGTATTTATTATGTTTTTCCACTGAGTTGTTTAGTAGATGAAAAACAAAAATTAAGGGAAAAGAGTATCAAACAAAATTAATTTAATTTTAATTTAATTTTTCAGTACTGTTCTGGTCTGATGGATTGCTTATCTCTCCGTACTTTCTGTTCATACAAGTAACTTTTTCATACCAATACAGGTACCAGTGGAAAACAGTGAAAGTGATAAACAAGATGGAGTTGATTTCTCTTGTCATTCTTGTGCTTTTATTTTCTATGCTGCTCCTTGAAAGTCTGATTTTGTCTGTGTTTTTAACCTTAGTGATGTTATCACCAGATTATTAGTTTATACTAGTTTTTCTCTATTAACGTATATCAGATATCATGCTCGACTGCCTATATGTTTTCTTGGTTCTGTTATAGCACTTTCTCCCTTAACCTCTTCATAAGACTAATTTTCTCAATATGTACCTGTCAGTCTTTCTAAGTGAAATAAGATATATTTCCCATTATACTTTTATCTGTATTGTTACATTTTTCTCCTAATGAAAAACCTCTATACAGGATCTCCTATTTTTGCCTTGGGCAATTAGTTCTTTGATATGTAGATATTGTGAATAATACAAAACTTGGGAGTTGTGGAAATTTTTTTCTTGATACATTCAAACTTAATATTCAACAGTTTTCATTTTGAAAATCTATTTCTGAATAAATCACTGTAGGGCAAATCCTGTCCCGAGGGTACAACAGGTAAGTTATGAACCAAAAACTACAACAATCACTGGAATCTGAGGAAGTCTCTGGTCAGGTGGAATTTCTCTGTCAATACCCTGCACCTCTTTCAGCCTCCTTTGCTTTCTTTCCCTACAGATACATTAAGTTGTTGATCTAACTTCACAAACCTACTGTGTATCTGTTGGCCAAGTACGCATATCTCTTAGTATATTTGAAGCAACAAGAGTGTTGCTGTAGGAAGAGCCTTTTTTAGCTGTGGGAAAAAACAAACAAACAAAACATTCTACCTTCACCTTCAGAGGTATAGAGAAAATACTCTTTCCCAAACAGCTGAGCTTTCAGAAGTGGGAGACCATTTTTTTTCTCTGTGTAGGGAATCAAAATSATATTGTTTGTTTAGAAAAAGCAAAGAGGGGTAGTCATTTTTGCACATAATGCACTCGGCCTAGTTTGGCTTGCAAAATGAATGAATATATGGCTTCAAAAGGTTTTCCGGACCGGAAAACGTCTCCTATTGCAGATCTGATGCTCAAAGGTCACATATGCCCAATTACTTACATTATCTAAGTAGGAAAATAAGATAAAAATTGAATTTGATTCAATTCTGATCTTCCCTGGAAGATCTCTCCTGTGTTGTGACCCTTGTTTGTGTAGCAGGTCGAACAAAACAGCTCAAAGTAGCTAGACAGCTGGTGGAATAAAGAAAACATGGTTTCCTTGTTTATCAGACCAAGACCTTGCATATCTTCCAGATGCTTAGCCTGCAAAACACAGTGCACTTTCATGGAAAGTCTTTGGTATAAACACCTACTTCAGTGATGCAGTGGGAGACTGACAGTCTTGTTAAAAAACAGGTTTTGCAATAACAACCTTAAGTGTGAAGGATGAAAGATGGAGAGGCTTGGTCTTGAATGTAAATAAAAGTGATCTTTCCCAGATCCTTTGGTAGTGTATGACAGTGTAAGTTACATTATTTCTCTGTATACTAACTGGAATTCTGAATGTATCATTACAGATTTTTTCCAGAACAGAAATCTGAAGCTTATTACTGAGGAAATGATTATGTGAACAGGTAGCATAATTTGGTCTCCAGGACTGTGAGTGAAGATGTTTAAAAAATGTATTGGTATATAGATACATATTTAATGCAGATTTTTTACAAAAAAAAAAAAAAGCATTTTCCCATAATTCTTGCTATTATAATTAGTTATTTTGCTCTATAATAATTTCAGTTAAGGTTTCATTTGACTTTGGAGTTTGAGCTATTAAAACCGTGAGCTTGCTTGTCAAGATAGTTAGCTCATTTCTGTGATTAGATTATTTAACAGACAGCTTTTTGTTGCACATTGCCTTTGTGTTAATGAAGGCTGCTTGATATCACCCCATTTCATGGTGTTGCTCTTTTCAACKTTATGTTCTGTAATTTAACTCATGAAATGAGCTATTGAGTGCCCAGTGAACTAGTTTTCCAAAATTCATAAATAAATAATAATAAAAATATAGTCCAAAAGTCAGTTGCTAGGAATATCTGTTTGCACAGTTATTGCACCGTGGCCATTTCCTTTTCAYACCTGTGCTGGCTTTGTTAAAGGATTATGTTTACAAGATTCTATGTTTTGMGTTACAGGTTTAACCTTGATTTTCCTCTCCATTACCCTCTGATCTTTTCAGCCAGGAAAGCCAAAATCCYGTGTTCTTCTTTACTGAGTCCTATCTGATTCTCAAGATCAAAGTTTGAAATTKCAGAGCTTTAGCAGCTTTCCTTATGCTTTCCACTGTATGTATTATCTGTGCTTTGTGTGTCCTTAAGCCCAAGTCTGTTTTCCATTATTCTTAGCTCTATGTTAATTTTTGGTCAAGTTGACACCTATGCCTTGCATACAGAAGGAAGAAAAGATGGCTTCAGCCTTCATTTGCTCATTTTTTTGATCAAAGACTGATCTTTCTGTGCTTCACTGAAATATAAATTATTGCAGAATGGAGTGATGATGCCCACGCAGAACAACATGCTTTCCATGCCCATGGAGTGTGCTGAATTGCTCTATGCAGTGTTGCTGTGTGTGTAATGCTGGATGCCTGAATCAGGGGCTGGCAGTGGAGGTGAAGCTTGTGGTTTCTGACGTTGTGGCACATTGGATGCTAACTGACCTTTTAGTTCTCCTGTGATGGATGTTGTCATCAGCCACGCTGTAGATGGCACTGCTGGAAAGAGACCATCACACGTTTTGTGGTGTAGCTATTATACGTGTATCTGATACCAATCTGCGTCTGTCAAAAATGGTTAATAGGTTTTTCTCATAAGGGGCTTTTGAGCCCCATTCTTRTCACTTGTATTAGGAGATAGGCAGTGTGAAAGTTCAGTGATTGTGTATGACAAGGCAGTTCATGATGGTGCCACTGGAGGATGTGAGCGGTCTGAAGGGCTGTTTCAACCACCAGTCAGAAGACAGTATAAAACTTCAGGAGCTAAAAATCAGCATACAATCACTGATATTGACACCTTATCTATTCAAAAGATAAAGTTGCCGAAAGCAACTTACTACAAGGAAAATATAAGCAGAAATTTCTGGGTTTTATTTTATTTTGTATCACTCTACAGTAAACAGAATTTAAATGAATTCTTAGAAACTATTCATTCTTTCTGTTTTGCTTAGCTATTTGTAATAACATTAGCTATTAGCTATTTGCTGTTTGCTTAGCTATTTGTATAACATTTCCTTAAAGCTGGTTACTAAACAGTTTTACTTCTGCTAAGTTGGTTGGAAGATTGACAAATGTAGGAACTTTGAAAGATTTCTCTGTATCTGAATAATGTATTTTCTTATAATATTTAATACTAAAAGCATATTTTCCTTCTTAAGATGCATGTGAGAGTTTGAAATTTTTAAGTGTTCAGTGATGTCTGCACTGTTTAAAAGACTAATTTGAAACACTGTCCAGAGCTTCCAAAAGGACAATGTACACTCTTGTACTAATGATTTGCCAGCTTTAATGCACTGTTGTACTTACCTGCAGTCACAGAATAATCAACAGACTGTAAACTAGACTATGGCCTATGTCCAGCATGGGAAGAGTAAGAGTGATTCCCAGGAGGACAGATGAAATATCCAAACAAAAATTCAATATTTGATGAACTTTCTGACAAAGATTAAGGTTATTTTTAATACTATGCTAATGACTATAGCAGAGTAGACTATAATATATCAAAATGTAGCAGAATGGAAGTCCTGCAGGTTGGTATAATGAGAACTATTATTGTCACTTARAAGATTGAATGGTTTCATTTAAGCAGTTCTGAATGCCAAAATGCTGAAAGTAAAATATCAGTAGTTGTTAACTATAATGATTTTTAAATCAGGATCATTAAACAGAAAGATTACTGCAGAAGCCAGTGATGAAAGCTGAAGTAATAATACATCCATTTAGCACGCATTTAAGATGTTACAAAGAATGTGAATGGTAGAGCCAACAGTTCGTGATTTAGAAAATGCATCTTCAATCTTAACCATTTTTCTGTAAAACAAACAGATTTTAAGTCATGCAGTAGTCCTTATTGGTAATGTGTGCTGTATATATCAAGAAATGATGCAAGCTACCTCTTCAAGAGGAGGAAATGATATATTTTCACAGCACCATTTTTTTTTCTACAGTAGTTTAGTAAAAAAGAAAAAGAAAATGGTTTTGTTCCTCCAACCTCATATTATAAATCTGTGGAGTTGTCAAATTGAGATAAAGCTTTGTTATTACTTTGCTCCTCTGCTACCTAGCAGGAACCATTCTAAATGGGTAACCGTTTGCCTTTTGGAGAATRATATTCCTTGAATATCCATGGACCACTAGTCCAAAGAATTATTTTGTTTTAAAACATAACCAAGTTAACTCATCTTAACCTCTTTTTTCACCCTAGGAGATACACAAGGATACTTCCCTTATTGCTTAGTTCTATGCAAATATATTTGTTAGATAGGAATGACTATGGCACTAACAACTAYCATCTGATCAAGAGGAATGCACAGGGTTTGTTTTGGTTCTGTGATCTCTTCCCTGGATTTATGCAGATTCTCAGTTTTCATTTGATTTTGGTATTTAAAAAGATTCATTCTTCTTTTGCAGCGTTTTTGGTAAGTAGAAGATTTGGATTCTTACCTCCATTTCCTTTCATATCTTTTATTGACTTCTTTCTCAGTAAAAGCACTTATGGTATTCTTTTCTTCCATAGGAACACAAGTATTTAGGTCTTCTCATGTATTTTTTTTTAATTGAGTAATGCTTCAAAGAATGCTTCATTGGAGAAAATGCACATGCACCCAGGCGTACACCATGTAAACTTCAATATCCTTGTAAACCACATTTTAAAAAGATTATAATGGGTCAACTACAGTTTGAGGCAGAGAACACAGACGTAATATGTGGTCGAAAAAATTAATGAACCAAGCAAAAAGCAATTCTGAACAGATTTACTTGTGTTCCCTCATGCTGGAAGGTTTAGTGTCTTTGAACAGTCCTGACAAAGGTCTCTCTTGAGCTGAAGCATAAATCTAAAGTAACCTCAGGGGATGAGCCACCTCCTTGATAACTGTAATCACTAAAGAGCACAATTAGAGAAAATAGATTATTAAGCTGACTGATAGACTTCTAAATTCACTTACTTTGAATTCCCATCAGCCATTTATTTTATACTACAGTCTTAAAGCTGCAAATTTATCCCTTTTATATTTGAGTTACAGTCAGCTTATTATAACTTCTGAGTACAATTAACTTGARCTGACTGGAAAGGATATTTATTCCCATGTCGTGTATGTTATAAACATCTTAAAGCATGACTCATTTTAAAATTGAAAGTAAATGTTGATTTTGAGCTGATTTAAGCAAACAAACTATGAATTTTCTTCCACATGCCCATTCTTTTATGAGAAATTGTCCTGTTAGGGCATAACAACAAAAGTGATTAGAAGGCTTAGTGTTGAGAACCAACATGTGAATAAAAATCTACAAATATGTAAGGCTATTGTGATGCAGCATTTWCTGCTTACATTTTTTGATAAGCAATGTGGCCTTTCCTGTGGTTTTCTCTAGATATATTCTGGAGATTTCACATCTTGCCTTTTAGAGGCAGYTTGTTGTCATTCAGGTGTAAGTTATGTGTCTGCTCAACTAAAACATGGTTGTAGTTTAATTCTAACAGTGATGAATTGCTGAGGTAAATTTGTGCAAAAAGGGAAATTGAAATTAAATTCATCACACTGAGAAAACCATTCTTCCCCATGTAAATTAGTAGCTTTTCGGCTAAAATCAATTTATTTTGGTAAATTATGCAAAAATTCTCAAAGGACTTAGGTAGGTGATTTATTATACTCTGGGCTTTTTCATAATATTAGAAAATKAAATTTATTCACATGATGCTAGATGGCATAAGCTGAGAGCTTTAGTGACAATTTATGTTTATTAAAATTAATCTAAGTTTTCTGTGTTGACAGTTCCCACAATRTTTGGACATAATCTTTGAGGGATGCTTTTTATTAAACCATATATAAGTGTTCATCTTTTGAACAGAACAGATCAATTACTTCTGTAACACAGGACTAGTCAACTATTCTAATAATCTCTAATGAAATTCATTATTTTCATGAAAACTCTTTGTAGTTTGAATTCTTTAAATGCCAGAGCTTAAAAATCATCTCAGAAAACAAGCACCTCCTCAGATATTTTTAACAGTGTAAAGTGGGAGTTATTTGAAAACAATTTAGACATCTTGTGCAGGGTTCTGTAAATCTGATTTGTAGCTCACTCGTGCCAAAGGAGGTCCGCAGCTGAAATCCTTAATGTTCATGTTAAATTTTTGTGGCTATAATTTGTTGTTGAGGGKCTTTAACCCCCAGAAAATACACAGATACTTAATGAAGTAGGGATACTGTGAGGGAAAATGGGATTCAGCTGAGTAACTAATGACTGTAATGGATAATCATGTCATGCATTTTCTAGCCTTTGAGCTGCTTACTTTCTGGGGAAAAAAATTAAAAAAGTCTAGTTATATTTCCTCTTTATAGGAACATTATATGAAGGAAGAAAATCAGTACATAATACATCTGGAAAGCTTTTTCTCAATAGTATGTGGTTACTACCATCAGATACCACACTATCTGAGTTTTATACAGTCATTTGTATTTAAAACTATAATCTTAAAGGCATTATGACAGTGAATAGTTTTGTGATTTATATAAGCTTTATGCCTTAAAGAGTAGACTGTTCTTCAGAAAAAAATCAATCCTCTAGCAAAAAAGGGAACTATAATCATAATTAAGACCATTTTTATGGCACAGTTGCTGTTTTTAAAATTAATTTCCTRTACTATTACTGTCCAATAAGTTGGTTGGGAAAGGTAGCTCATCATTTATTGAAATAACTTTATTTTGCCCTAGTCAATTCATTTRTATTAATAAAGTCAATTTTACAAAACGTTCTTTTCTTTTAGAACTTTTAGGTAATGGGATGCCTCGGCAATCTGGAGGATCAGGAAACAGTTTTCCACAAGTAGGAAGAGGCAAAATAAGAAGTCTCATGTAGTGAGTCATCCACAAGATGGCAATAATGAGGTTATTTGATAAAACTTACAACTTTTATGAGACTTTGTTCTGCTTTTGCTACTGATTTGGTAATTTAATTTGAGTCAGAGGAAGAGGCTGCAACAGAAATTGGTTGCTTTGTTGTTGTCTTCTTGCTTCCAGAAATATAGTGTGATTATAAATATAGAGCATAAAATTGYATACAAACCTCACTGACCTTATTTAAAATACATTTCCAATTGGTCATCCATATTGCAGAATTTCTCCTGTGCATAATGTTGTGAATGACATTTATCTTTTATCCCTCCATCCCAATTCTTTGCCTATGATGTGACCAAATGAAAATATTTTGAGCATCTYTATTTGTCAGAGGATTATAAGAATGTTTGTTTGGTATTAAGTCCTTGAATAAATGTCCTGGTTTTCAGGGATGCTCAACATCTCCCAGTTCCCATACATTGAATAAGATCTGATTGCAAATAGGAGTTTTTCCAGACAAAGATTTTAGTTCAGAACATCCAAAGATATTGAGTACCTGATACTGGTAAAAATAAGCCCTGTATGGTGCTACATTACTCACATTGCCTCAAAAACAAGCTAAAGAAAAAAAAAAAAAGGTGAGGGAGGAGTGAAAGTTCCTTTTTCATTTGGTTTCATTGTTATCCTTACATAGTTAAACAGTCTGTGGCTCACATTCACCCACTTCTGTGATAGTAATTTTCTTAATTCATGTTACCTTTCTTACCCTTCCTTTTGAAATTCATACTACTTTTCTCGTTCGCTGTTGAGATGAATTCTAGTCTTTTGTTTTTCACTCAACCTCTTGTTTTTCAATGAATCTCRTATCACTTCAGAAATCTAGCCTAAACTAGTTATTCAAGCTTCAAGGCTATACAGGATAACTCATCCTATGTCTGTTAAATCAATTTAGATATTTAATTTTAGTAATCTAAAAGGTAGATGAGATAAATCACCCCTGTTGGTCCCACTAACATGTTTAGTAAAGAACTCACAATTTTTATTATGATTTAGCAAGATTATTATACCTATATTTACTGATTTTTAGATCTGCTGTCTCCTTTAACTGACAGAAAAATTCAAAAATTACATAGTCCAATGCAATACACAGTTTTCTGTTTTTCTTTTATCAGAGGATATAGAAGCAATGGTCTCCCAGGTGAGTAAAGACAATTAACTATTAATCAAATCTCCAGTATATTCTAATTTGACACTAATTACTTTGTTATAATTCATTAATAAATATTTAATTTGGCCTTGAGCATGTACTACTTGTTTATTCAGTAAAGTACCAGCATGCAGCTGTTGCTTCTTGTGTCATCAGGTCTACAACCTGTTTGGCAGCAGGATTAGAATCTTGAAGTGCACAAGTTAAGGGCAGAGTTTCACTGTGGCCTAATACAAATGTAATCAATAGGTTTTAAGCAGCATTTTCTTTTAATTTTAGAAATTAATATTGCCTCTACTTCATACATTATTGTGAAATGATAACAAGCATTATCATCATGCATAGTAATGCCCATCTCTTAGTGTGCTGTGTTTTGATCTCAGTTTGTCTCGTGAAAAAATCAGTAAAATATCAAGTAAAATATCAAGCAGTAAAATATCAAGCAGTAAAATATCAAGCAGTAAAATATCAAGTCTCCCCAGAATTCTGTTTAAACCGTAGTTAAATATAATTAATGATGTGTTTGCATATAGGTAATCTGAGGAAAAACATTTTAGCTCTGACACTCACATTAAGACCCTTGATACCTTCAGGCCTTTCAGTGCTGTTACAGGAGTCAGAAGTTCTTCTGTAGCAGGGTGCATGGTTTGTAAAAGTTAACATTCACACTTCAAGGAACTCAATACCAGCAGTCACTGCAGAAAATRCTTGTTTTTGTGACTTACTGAATGTCACAGTATGTGACATACATGGAAACACAATCACAGGTCTCTTGCTCCCATTTAACAATGTTGTATTAAATCAAAAAGACTTTCCTTTTACAAAGGTGCCRAATGCTTTTGCTTGTCAAATAGAAGATCCTGAGAGAGAGAGAGRGGGAAATTAAATCTCTGGTTCTTGAAAAGGGCAAATGGTGAGGCTGTTCCTGCCCACGGCCATGCTACTTTTGCAGATGTTCCAGTGAAGTACCATGAAATATTTCAATTGTTTTTAAGTTCACTTGTTCTTTTCGTAGAAGTTGCATGAATTTATTGCMTATTATGTTTGCATAGATTTTTTTTCTTCTATCTTTTGGTAGAAGCTGWTTTTTTAAAAATCATCTGAGAGGCAACTGTGAATCCAGTAGATACAGTCAGAAGTGAAAACTGTGATCAGATCRGTTGTGATCCAGTACAGTAGACACAGGTTGGTAGGTTAATGACTGTGGTTTAATGCAGACTATCTCAGTATAAGTTAAAGATGCCAACTAAGCTGCTCCCAGAGCAAGTTGCAAGAGTTTGAAATGAATCATTGTCAATCAGCTGAAATTGTATCCTAAAGCTTATGGAGGGATTGAGGCTTCTCAATGCAAGAAGCTCTTGAATGGGCTGCTGTTAGCAGGCTCTAGATTCCAGGCCACAGGTGCTGGTCCCTTCCCAGAGCAGACAGTGTTTAGGTTCTCGAGGAGTTGAGTGTGTGCTCTCCAAAACGGGAARCTGGAATTTCCCCTCTAAAAGAATATCTCAGAGGAATCAAAAAATTTTATTGCCAAATATTTAATCAAAACTTCAATGTAAATTATTTTTAAAGCAATTGGTCCTCATTCTCAATTAAACTTTAAASATCTCTCTTGCAAAATTTCAGCTAAAGTTCATCAACAGACTTTATTGTTGCTAAATATATAAAGTTTATCATATGTAATACTTACATACAATAGTTGTTCCAGATTCTCATCATTTCTAGTTTCTTTAAAGGGTTATTTAGAAAAATATTTCATGGATTCAGGGAATGGTGCAGCTTATGTTCAGTATAAATGGGATTTTAAACTCTTCRGTTGTCTCTGTCAAGGTAAATGATTTTTTCTATTTGTAAATATAAATATCGGCATGACTTAAAGCTAGTAGGGAAGGAAAGAAATGTAAAAATTTTCTTGTATGCATGAGAACGTGAAAGACAGACAAGTTCTTTTAATGCTGAATAGATGGTACAAGGATTGACAATCACTGCTACAGTGCACAAACAGTCCAGACTATTGCCTAGTATTTGAACAAATAACTATGCGTTTTTTCTCTTCTGATTATGATTTCACTTATAAGAGAAAACAATGCATAGTTAGTTGTTCAAATACCTATTCCAAATAGCTATTTTTGTCTTGCATTTTTATGGTCATGGTCTACCTCATAACTGTTAATGCCCCAGATATTAATAACTTAGGTATGCAAAGATTAAAGACAGATATTCCMTTTTTCTCTTCTTTTTCCTATTGCTAACATTTGAAAGCTTGATTCACCTCCTCTGTATGTAGTGATTGGATATTAAAATCAGATAAGTACACTAAGCTTTCATGCTGACTTTAAAGGAATGAAAGGAGTGAGTTCAATAATATGTGGCTTTAAATTCCTCTGAGAATTAATTTTTCACCTCTTCATTAATATAGACGTGAGGCAGAGTTCTCATAATTGGAACAGTCTTTTGATCTAACTCATTGAATATACTCTTGGCTGCTGTTCACTAGTAGTCAGTACGAGAGAAATCTAGAAATAACTGTTTAATCAAACCAAACTTGGATTATAAATCTGTTCCTAAAAAGTGCTGTTACTTTAATGGTAATCACCTATGAAAATGGTCTGTTTTTTGGAGAGTTGCAGGTGAAGCCATCTGTATCCTGCTTCCTCTCCTTTGCCATGCAGGTGCTTAAAAAATAAAAAGGTCAGAAGAAAAAGACTAAATAGATGAATGAGCAAAACCCATTTTYATACTCTCTGTTCTTTGTATCAAGAGAGATATAAATGACATAAGCATTAGTTTTAGGCTTTTTGGTGCTGTGAGGCAGCATATCCTTATGTGGATAACTGACTTCAAAATCCAAATCCATGCTTATTTACTATTTCTTTTGTCTTAGCCATAGAACCARTACCAACAGTGAGACTGAAATAGTGCAGAGACCACATCTCCTACTTCACTTTATCGGAGCTTTGCAGAAACAGGACGGGATGAACTTCGTTACACTGTTCCCCCCTCCTGGATCGGGTAAATCACCTGGAAGCAGGATGGTGGTTTAGGCTGGAGGGGATCTCTGGTCATCTGGCCTGACACCCTGCTCAGAACAGGTTGAGTTGTGCATTCTTGTACAATATTGAATACAAGTTTTCAAAGAAAACTTTAAAAAAATCTCCWATAGAGAGGCAATTGTTTAGAAAGATTGAGAGAGACAAGCATTTTTTTCCTGTAACTCATTATCACTGCAAAAGAAAGAACTGATTTATAAATAAAACCACAATTCAATGAGTTTTAGAACAGTGATGAAGTGATCTGCACATGGACTCTAATTGTCATTGTGGAGATGATCTCTSCTGCTTCCGTTTGTCTGTGCAGAGACAAGTTTTGCATTTTGATGCTGGATACTGCTGCAGGTTTCTGTAGGAGGTTTTTGTTGTATTTTATTTTTTAGTGGATAGGCAGGATACACACAGTGGTTGCAGGGAATTTTAAGCATACTGTCCTACTATGCTCATTTTTCAGGATTGGTATGTATTCCCAGGACCACTTCATTTCYCTTTAATAGAAATCAGAATTAATTGATTTTCAAACGTTGTCAGTGAAAAAAGTCTTCCCAGAAGAAGTCAGTGCAGAATTTTGTCCTGTGTGTTTAATTTTTCATGAAATATGGTTTCCCAGTTTTCTGTAGCAATTCTTCATGCTAAATTACCCTCATGTCCTTCCAGCATCTTAGAATAAGTCAGATTTTCCTTTCCTAGTAAGAGGAGAAAATCAGAACTTCAAAAGTTTTGCTGAAGATTAGACACTCTCTGTAGTCTTTTAGCGTTTTTTTTTTAAAAAAAAGCTTTTATTCTATTTATTTATATAGTTATTTATGTATCTGCTGAGGAAGAGAGCCACAGTTTGGCACTCTGTCTATAAACCCCTCTGATGGTAGGGAAGGGCACCTTTCCAACTCTAGAYAGGGTGGTTCCTTTTGTTTTAGTCATAATCAAATATACGGCACTCAGCTGCAAAGAGATACTTTTGTCCCACCACAGATTTTGCTCCATATATTACTTTACCTGATTATCAGACAAACATTCAAAGTAATAATTTGATTTTCACAGAAACCCATTGGATGAGACCGGTGTGCTAGCAGACAGTCTAGTAAGATGACAAACACAGATTGTGTTTAGCAAGGTAGAATACAACCCCTCCAACCTGTGGGCAGACTAGGTAAAGAAGGGCAGGAAATGCCAGTCATTTTGATAAAGCATAAGTTTAGAGACATAGATATTTTTAATTTAATGCACATTAACGATCAGAATGGTTGGTTGAGTCAACTCTTCTTGTAAAAAGTAAATATGTATGTTCGTCAGTCGAAGTGTATATTTGGGTTTTTTATTGACTTTGATAATGTGAACAAGTTGAAATGGTTTTGGTTAATGAGCCAATTACATTTAAACAAGATTACAGTCATGCAGAGTGTTGTGCTTAGCTAATGGAAAAAGCTAGTAGCTTTCTTTTCATCTCATATTCCCAACAATATAGTGAAGAACCAACATCGCTTATCAGCCTGAATTTGTGATTTTTCTCTCCAAAGTCCTCCAACTTTTTTTTTTTTTTTAATAACCTTTAATAAAAGGTACTAATTCTGAAATGCAGCCAAGTCTTCCRATCAATACAGCAAGAGAGGAACAGTAGGGAATTATTGGCAGGAAATTCACCTGTGCTGAAGGATATTCTCTTCGGTGTATGCCATTCACTTTGAGCGTTTTGTATTACATTAAGGTCCTAGCAGCCAAAGCACGAATTTGAAATAATCAAATTCGGATATACTGTACTTAATGAAATTTAGGTCCAAACACTGAGACCTTCAAACTTTACATGCTTGTCAAAAAGCRTAAATCATTAGTTTCAGAAAACAGTTAGCATTCTTAAAAAGAATAAAAATATCTTTAAAAACCATTATTTTTCCCTTATGAAATGCAGATTTATTGACTAGAACGTATTTTAAGAAGAAAGAAATACTGTRGAAGTAAAAGTTAAGATCTTGTAAAAAGCCAATATGGAGACCCAACAGAATGGTTGCTTCTGCTTTCTAAGAAGAAAAGGTATTCTAACAAACAGAGAAACAACAGAACCAAAACTGGAAAGGCAACATGTGTCMTTCTTTGAAATTATGATAAGCAGATAAGCTTATCTTGCTACTGTTCTYTCTATTGCTTGTGAACTCTCTTGTTATTAAACTAGACACGCTCAGATCAATAYCAAAAAGTTGCAGAACAGCAGCATATTGCTAGTGAAATATTTTTATATTAAAWAGCAACTGTATCTCACCTGCAGAAATGAAAGCTAAGTTTCAGCTTAAAAAGTCTGTCTAAATAGCGGGTTTTTTTCTCTTCCCTTTTTCTCTATCATTTCTTTTTCATTCCCATCTCACGGAGATGCTTTTGGTCTTTCCRCTTCTCTCACAGACATGCATCACTTCACAGATTAATAACAAATGAAACCCCTATGTCTTCGTATGCTTTGCATATGCCTTTATTCTGACTTGTGACATATGACTGTGTTTTATGTGAAGATTTCTTTGATTTCCACAAATGCCTTTGTAATATGTATTGGGTGATTATATTTGCCAGTTATTGTGAATAAAAAGCAGCTATTTGAATTATCAAAGCTGATAAGTGTAACTCCATTCATACCATAGTATTTTGGAACGCTTATCTATATCCTAACTGTTATTGTAATTCTTTTTCTTAAAAAAAGTTATTTCTCTTTTGCCAATATRTATATTTTCTAACTTTAACAGAATTCAGAATGAGAGCTCTGTGCAATACTCACATGTATCTGTTTTCCTTAAAGCAGTTTTATATAGTAAAGGGAATAATAAAAGTCCGTGCTATGTGTAGCATAGTTACATCAATCTAATACATGTAAAGTATCTTTGAATGAGGCAGTCAGCCTTGGTTGATCACATAGGCTGTTTTCCTGTTGTGTGTAACAAATTCCTGTGGACATGTAAATATGGAGATGCTTAATTATTTACAGTTCAGGTTAATTTTCAAAACAAAGCTCATTAATTATTGTAGTGCTAGAAACACAACATGTTGTTGTAGTGAAGATACTAAATTGAAATATCAAATTTGGCTAATTATATGGTATTCTCTCGAGGAGCTGGAGTGTAACTAAATATTGTTATTTACTTTGCAAAATTGTAATTACATCTATTATAGTTTTGATCCTGAAACATGATTAGATTAAATCTTTAACCACAGAAGGTGCAACAATTTTCCAGGAAGTTAAGATTATAAAGAAAAAAAAAGTTCTGAAAAAAAATCTAATGTAAGAATGGGTTCTTTCTGTTAGAGAAAGACATACTGTTAAAATTTGGACTATTTAAGCAAATAAATTGCAGTAAGAAGCCTTAAAATAGCAAGGAGCCTGCTACTGAATTCTGTGGATAACAAGAAGAAATGCAGATCTGTTCCTCTTTCCTGACGAGCAAAGATGGAGCATAAAGTGCTTTCTCTTGAGTACTTTGTCAGGGACCTGTAGCAGGTGAGAAAAAGCTAACTGGATTAGTCARGGCTCACTTACACATCAGTTCTGGACAGACATTATATATTTGTTTGAAAATCCCCTTTTGTAGTAAATTTAAATTTATTTCTGTTTTCAGATCTCTGAGCAAGAAACCTTAGACCTCACAATGACCCTACCCAGTACTGCAATTTCTGCTGCAGGTGAGTGTTTTAAGTGAAAGCAGAAGAAAAGGCYCCTGCAACATGATTTGCCATTTTGCTTTAAGGACTCAAGTGATTTCTTCCTCAAAAGGATCAGCTGTGATGGATAATTTGACAATAATTTGTGGTTGTAGGGGAAGAGAGTAATATGGGAGAAGGAGGYACAGTGATGATGTGGAGTGGTGAGTTGTTTGTTTGTGGCTCTTTACACCAAAATCTTGTGTGGGGGTTTCCGGTGCAGCCCTGGAGAATGGCCGCTGAGCCTGGGCTCAGCTGGAGAGCATCAAGGTTCTGCAGTTTCRGTAGAGTTAAGGGATTGACCTGCCCATCATGGGAACTTCTCTGAACTTGTGAATCAGATAAAAGTGGTGAAGGGGGGAGATATTAGCTTCCTGTTGGTAGCCACATTTTCATAACTGTAAGTGGAGATATTTGTGGAGAGATGGTGGTTTTTATTTCCTGCTAATTGTTCTGATTGCCTCAGTTAATTTTTTGTTGTTGTTTGTTTGGTTTTTTTTTAATTGTTTCATTGTTGCATTATTTTGCATTTTGTTTGCTTAAGCCCCCAAATGTATTGYTTGTAAGTGAATAATGATTACTTATCCTTGCATAATCTTTGTTAAAATTTGAATGGGTACTTGAGATGCAGTGTTCTAAGTTTCGTTAGTAACCACTGCAGAGAATTCTGCATGCTATTGAATACAAGCTGGGGAGAAAAATATTTATACTTTAGCTTTCTATGGCCCTCTTCAGTGAAAGGAACCAAAGCAAGTGGCATTTACTTGAAAGTCAAAATATGAYGTGTGATTACTGCTTTACAATATTAGATAGATGAGGGTTGTACCATAGTGGGGTGTGCAAATGTTCATTAATTCATTGACCTTGCTAGTGTTTTCTGTATAGGAGTTATGTATGTACTGGCTTTTGCAGAAGTGGTTGCCAGACACGATTGTGTCTGCTTGCCAAGTGCTTCTATATATTTTCTGGACAGATTATGGCATTTTTCAGTAGATACTGGAATAGCTTTGCATATGGTTTGGTTAAAGCACCCAAATGACTAGCAAAACTAAAGACAAATGGATAGCTTTTCACCTTAGAGAGACAATATTATTATTAAAATGTAAATACTTTCTTCCCTGAGATCATCAGCATTCACTGTTTTGTGCACTACAAAGCTGTTACGATTATAGAATATGCTAGTATCTTGTAATGARGTTTGTAACAGAAAGCCAACATCTTGCTGTCTTAAACTACTCAACAAACTCTACTAAGCAAATGTCTCTGCTTTGGAAAGGGAGATGTTTAAATAAATTATAGTGAATATACCTCTTCAAAAGTCACTTTTTCCATCTGCAAGACTTTATATCATAACTTAAGATGTCACAAATTATTTCTTCAGACAGAAGATGCARTAGGAGAACTTTCCTCAAAGTTAATAAAATAATCTTATTTCACATTTTAAAAACTTTTAAACACTGAGATGTATATGAAATATGCTTGGACTCTTCAGGAACCATTGAAACTATGATGACTCTAGTATTCAAAAGAGATTTTTTTCCCCATACATTTCTCATTTTAGCAATATTTTCAACTATTAAGAAATCAAAAATTATGTGCTTTGTACGGTCTGAAATGCATCATTGATGTGATCAGGGGTTAAGGAAGAGGATAAATATGTATTTTGTAGTTTATCTTTCTCAGAGACAGAATCCTGTCATGTACAGAAATGAATTACTGTGTGTCTTGTGTGCAGCTAATGTGTTTTTGGTGAATGCAGGCAAGTGGGAGCTTTTGTCATTGTATGCACACATCTGTGAACACTTCCTTGGGAGTTGATATTTGCTGTATTGGCCTTTGTGTATTTAGTACCAAAGACTAGGAACTCTGAAGTTCCTAACCCAAGACACAAATATGGTTTTGTTTACTTCCAGGTGMTTGCATATGTATTCCGTTGGAATGCCTCTGCGTGTTGAGCAAGGTAGACACCAACCCATTTCAATGACTTTGTGTAGAACAATGATGAAACTTGCAGTGTTTAGGAAATGTTTAGTAACATTTCCACGGAACATGGAACCTCACGAGTTTTTCATTCAGACCTTAACTTRCTGAGTACAGTATCTCCTTTATAACTCTCTTGGGTTTGAAATAGGCAAGGTTCAAAGTTTCTTGGCCAAGAAAATACCCAGGAGACATTGAAAGGCAGACTTTTCTTGCTATACAAATACAAAATTAGGCACTTATATCAGTTGCTTTAAGCACATAAGCCTTCACARTTGCTTCTCCATGACTGTCAAATATAATAATGCCAGTTTAATTGCATAATGTGAATAATCAGCATTTCTAGAAAACCTTCCCCTAGCCCCATCTACATTTTATTTGCCATTAAAATGAGTTTATTGCTGGTTTATTTTTCAGTGCCTATCAAACAGATGTTGTTCACTCTCGGAGGAATTTTTCTGCTTTTCCCAGTCATTCTGGCTTGGTGAGTTGCCAGATGTTTGCTTTCTCTGCTGCTTTTCATAAAAGGAGCAGAGATTTGGAAGAGCTTGCTGAAGTAACAGGAGCATAGATAAGTGTGTGTTTGTTTGTTTTTTCTTCCTGCGAAGATGTTTCAGAGAGGAAAACAGGAAGAAGCCATATAAAAAGTATAACACATTTATAAATGTCTGCTACATCTGCATGTTTCCATTAGTGTCTCTCAGTGGGCCTACATGATATGATCCCAGTTGTTTCCTACTRTAAGCTCCTCTTTCTCACAGTTTTTCAAACTGTATTAATAACTCCAAAACAAATGATGATAAGCTGAACTAATCATGCATTCATTAATACTCAGCAATCAAAGTAATTCCCACTAGATAGAGAAGAAGAGAGCCAGAAGGAGAAAAAGACAACCCATATGGAGGATATTAAAATGAAAACATTTGTAAATAATAAAAGATCAGGTACCATTGTCTCAATTTTAATAGATTTTTCCCAAATTTCCTATCRGTTAGTTATGAAACATTAATTGCTCTTTTTGTTAAGGAATATTATTGCCAGGATGCAAAGGAGAGAAATAATCKGAGAAAATCTCTTAGGTAACACATGTAATACTTTAACTATCAGTGTATGTTAGGCAAACAGACTAAGATTGGCTGTGCCAAGACTTTCTGTAATATCTTTGTTACAATCTTGCTGTGGTCTTGTCAGACATTGAGTCAACCACCTCCCCACCATAACAAAAACAAAGGCASCGAAAATATTAGGACTGGATTCTTGCCATTTTTCTTTATAAAAGTTTGACTTATGATTTTACTTTATTCTAATGCCATCTGAGTTCAGCTAGAAACCTTTTGGTTGCTGARAAGATATTCTGAAGAAGTTTGAAATGGGCATACTAAATGAAAGCCCTAGTCTACAGGTGCATGTATATGATTGTAGTAGAGACAAATACCCTTCTACTGGGAACAACTTGTTTGGGAAGTTAGGTGTTAAAACCTGATGAAAAAAATCCACCATATATATCTAAGCCATCTGACTAAGGTTCTAAGTTAAGCCAAATAATAAAATTAGACTCCTACTATAGAGGATCAGATCCTCTAATGGCAAATGTAAATTTTGCCAAATGTACTTGCTTCCCTGTTCCAATTAATAAATCATTGGAAAACACAATTAATAAAAGCCTAGATATCTCGTGGTTCAGACTGCTTCTAGGAAGGAGGAGAGAGATGAAGAGATGCAATGCCAGCACTGGTTTGAGTCTGGGGACCTTTTCACAGGGCAGTGGAAGAGAAAGATTAAGCTGTGCTATCACACAGGAGTGGAAGAGGGATATAAAATGAAACATTTAAGATAGAAATGACTTGCACCATTTTCCTATTCTATATATGAGATGAGAGACATAACAGATATGAAGAGGTTCAAAAATTGCCTTTGGTCTCTCTTCTCAGACTAAGGGTCAGTCCCAAGGTCCATCTGAAATTGTCTGTCAGTGGCAACTGATCGAAGGCCTATGTATGTCCTTAGCAGCATCCCTCGTGTAACACCATTGGACCTCCTCCATGCTGTAATGTTATCTGCGGAGATAAGGCTGGAGACCTTTTACTTGCTTATTCTAGAATAACTGCAAGGGTAGTTATTTTTGTTTGATTAACCCTGGACACCAATATTTTACATAACCTCACTGGTACTAAGAGCATAGGAAAGTTGTGATCCTCCTAAGACTCCCTTGTTTGTCACTGACCAAGATTATTCTTACTTTTTTTCTACAACATATTCATGAGAATAATAAAGATAGTAGGGGAGAGAGAAAATAAGGATTGGACTTAGTCCAATACAGTGGAATTCACAGATAAAAATTTCTTCAATTTCAAAAAGCAAGATGAACAAATGAGTGTTTTCTGTGTCTGATCCAATATAGGTTCTCACTCAAAGGTAAGGTCTCTGTCTGTTTTTATTTTTCAGGATTTCTAATATAAGGAGCACATTTTGAGCAGTAAATGWGCCGGTTACTTCCCAGATAATCAATATAGCTGCAGCTGCCAGAGCAACATGATTTCATTTAACTTGGATAGAAATTGTTGTTTTTTACAATTCAGGTTTTAAAAACATCAATACTACCAGAAAATCAAGAACCAGCTTGACAAGAAGTTTAAAGAGGAGAGGGTAGTAACAGAAAAATAACAATTTGAATGTGGGTGTTTTATGATTAAAGTATATCAATACTCACTGTGAGTGAGGTATTGGTTGAATGCAATRCATGCTCTTATATTTTGTATTTTGGGGTATGATTGGTTTAGATTGGTTTAACTGATTCTGAAATAGGATTTACAGGCTTGTTTCTTCCTTTTTCTTAAGGARGTAATTGCAATCTACAGTGATTCTATATTTGTTACCAGATTGCATTCTCACCTTGAAGGGCAGAATTTAAGTTGCAGAAATTCAATATATGTTTTGAGTGATCAAACACAGTTACAGGGTAGAGGATGTTAAAAACAGCTGATAAGATGGCTAAAAATRAATCTACATGGTCATTGGCCATTATTCTGCAACCTTTTATTTCTTGCAGGATGACTTTGATTCTCTACTACATCCTCAGGGCAAAATTATCTTTTCTAGTACACTGCAGTTTTTTATGCAGTTGCAGGCTGTTTATTTAACATACCCCACCCTTACTGACATCAAGRATAGTTGTGGAAGAAGTGAGATGGACAGATTTGAGGTGTGAATGTAAATGAAGAATTTTATATTGGATTTGCATGTAAAGATTTTAATGAGCCATACTTAGCATCAGAAACTTTTCTTTGCCATCAGAATTTTTCTRTTTGTCTCACTCTTAGTTTCCAGAAGGAAAGCTAAGACTGTTTGGTCATATGATCCTTTTGATCAGATCTTTAGGTGTAGCCTTTCATCACTTCTGTAATATGCCTTCCATGGAAAAGCTGCAGTTTCTACTGTTCATAATCAGTTGTGCTTGTAGTTGCTAGTGTATCCTAGGTTTTTCATGGACAAGAGCATTTCCTACCTGCTCTTCTTTCTCTTCCTCCTTCCCCTCTCCCTGTCACATACAGGCATAAATGAAATGAAAGATTATTACTGGTSAGATCTGTATGGACATGTTATGACATGTTTTTCTAGGGTATCCTTCCCAAGGTTTTGCTCTGCAAGTGTAGAGAAATGTTGCATTGGTTCCTATAGAAATAGATAGGTTCAGTTTGTTGTTTCTCCCTTAATTAGTGGGTATGAGGATATTTTAGCCCAGATATTGCTTTATCTCAGTGCTTCTGTTCCTTCCCTCCATTTCTCCTTGGAGAGATTCTCAGCTCGGTTAAGTGAGGTGGCTTTCCCTGACAATGTTGGCAGAATGGGTTATTTCAGGTAAAAAGCAGTCAGTCTGCTGCCTATGAGTGAAAATTAGTGAAAATTTAAGACTTTTTATCCACAATTTAGAGAACAAAACCCAAAGAGAACTTTGCTTGTCACGCTGTGGTAATTAACAGTAAATGTAAGATATTTCTGCTAGCGTGATTCAGAAAATATTTCTGAATGTCTTTCAAACTGCACAGACTGATGACCTCTAAATATCATTTCCGTGACTAGAAGATTTTAATTTTCTTAAATCCTTAGTAATTGACAGGGGCATGCCATTATGCTTAACTCTCCTATTGTAAACGCCAAGCCATTAAAGATCCCTCAAGTCCCTGGTGCTAAACTCTTATCTTTGTTTTAATCAATTATCAAGCTAACATAAAAAAAGCATAAGGACTGGAAATACCTCGTACTTGTGATAGGCAGTTACATAAGACAAAGTAAAAGACAGGATAAAAAGAAGCAATGTTAAAATGAAAGGAGATAGAAGAAATACACCTGTAAAATTTCAAACCTGGGGGCAGCATCTGATTTGACCCTCCTGTTCGCAGGGCATAGAACCRTTTAGTGTTCAGCTTTGTTTAATCCAGTGAATTCTCTTAAGGATGAGTGTGGGGCTCGTTCTCGGCATAAATTAGGGGTATTTGGATTCTTAAATTGCTAGCTCTCAGACTGAGTAAAGCTCCTAWAATATAATAGTGGGGGGAAAAAGGCAAAATTTTAAATGTCTAATGAATGCCGGTGAATTTTGCTAGGTGACCAGTTCTTSAGCTCTAACTTGAAATGGGCATTGTCAGACTAAAATAGTCCCACTGATATCAGCATCAAAATGTGAGATCTACTATGTAGAGGAGTAAGTTTGGAAGGACTAGGCTCAGTATTACTTTAAAAATAATTTCAGCAACTGTGTCACCAAATGATCTGCTGTATTTATAAAGTAGGAGATAACTTTCCTTTCCCCCTTTATAAAACTAATGATTTTATCCAGTGTCAATTTAAGGTCAAGGTCCTCAAGGTAGCAAAAAATGATCAGGGAAACAAGTCAAAAGGATTTAAAAGTAATTGCTCTTTCATCTCTGCAGTGGTACTACACAGCCTGAATATATTGAGAGTGCTAGCTGGGTGGGCCTGCCAGGCTCTCTTCAGCAAATCATGGCAAGTTCACGCAGTGGGGAGGGCAAAGTCCTTGAAAACTTAGAGTTATTCAGTGTTGGAAGATGAAAATATTCTGCAACAGTACCTAGTGAACTACTTTCTAGGGGCTCTGGCTTACAACTACGCAAGCCGTACTTCTGTATCTTGCTGCTAAATTCAAGGTGGATGATGCCACATTTGTTTCCCCTGCTCCCATGTTGAGTTCTCTCTGTGTCCATATAAGAAATTTTTGTCCCTGTCATATGGTGATGCTCTGTATCACAGTAGAAAATCTTCATTTAAACCTGCATGCTTAGAATATCCATACTAGACTTGCCTTGTGATAGATTTTATGATTAATATCCTGGTAAAACATAAGCTGTTACACAGTACAACTTGGGAGTGAAATAGGGACAAATTTATAGAAATTTAGTCCTCTTTATATATAATTTCTCCATTGTTTAAATAAGATCTAGATGATACGTGGCATCAGCTGAAATGTTCAGTTGGATTACATTCATTTGTTCAAAGTCGTATTACATTTGTCCACATAATGCTGCCAGTGACCACAGGTTTCTGCAAAGCTCATATAACACCTCCCAGTGCTAAACTTTCTTGCTGACAGTCAGAATATTAATGATGARAAAGGTTGCTGCCTAAGTACTGAGAGATAAAAATCACTTTTTTTCTAATTTTTCTAGAAGAGGCTTCACAGCTTTTATCCAACACTAGCCATCCCAAGTACCATTCACTTGGAGGGAAAAGAGGGAGGCCAGTAGTGTTCTGCTTAACAGAGCTGCTGGAAAAGCAATCAATAAACTTTCATCTCCTCGAGGAGACCCACACATTTACATAATTGCACCTACTTTCCTTTCTGTGTCTGATCCTCTCCCCCTTCCTAAAGGTTAAGATAGAGGGTAGAGGTTTATATGCTTGCTGCTGTTATTAGCGTGCTTTGGCCATCTCATTTCTCAGTGGCTTTTATTGTGCTCATCTGTTCAGGAAGACTAGGTTTTCCAAGGCTCATTTGCTGGTTAATTGCATTCTCAGATCCTCTAAGATGTCTGTAGCACCTGCTCTCCACTTCACAGACTCTTTTGATCTCTCTAGAAATATCCAACTTTGATTATGTGAAAATCTTTCCTAACTGTATACTACGTGCCTAGAAAGCCAGTTAAAAACAGCCATTGTGACTGCTGTGACCTAGGTTAGGACTGAAAATATAATTCTATAATATAAAAGCCTGAAATGAAAAGTGATCCTATTTGTTATTCTGTTTGTGTGCTTTGCTGCTGGCTCTACTTTTTCTTTCCTTACCAAATACTTAGGTAAAACACAGGATAGAGTGAAATGGTAGATTGCAGCAGTGCAGCATGCAATTCAGCAGCTTTTAGCAATCTATAGTATAGACTAAATTATCACCTGCTGTTATGAGTTTTCCATTAGCGAGTGTGCTGATACATAGTTTACATGAAATATCTTGATTTGTTTCTATCGGTATGTGTTTGTAAATGTAAAAGAGGTAGTTATAGATGTAATCATCTGTTCTATTTCTACAGATTCCCTCTGGTAAGAACAAAGATTCGGTTTGCATAGCTTAACTGGACTGCAACCATTATTTGCTTTTGGTTTGATGACTGTTTAATAAATGGTATGCCAAAGCATGGAAACTGGAATGTATCGACTTTCACCTCTGTCTACCTATTCCATAAGGCTGTTTTAGGATTGCTTGATAAAGTGTTTTGAATATATACAATACTGTCTTTTTTTATAAAGCACTGTGAAATCAGCCTAGTGAATGGACCAGCTCATACCTCTTTATTTTTTCACTTAMAGGCCTGTGCATTTTGTAGTTTAGAAATTTTCATGAGTTTCTCTCAAGCTGCAACCATTGGTAAAGTTTTAGCCAAAACAGCACAGCTGTCTGAGGTCTACAAAGAAAGTTACCCTGAAAAAAAAACCAATTCTGATTATATTGTTAATATAGAATGTGTATGGTCCAGTTCCCCAGTAATTTGGACTCGAAATTTGGGAGCAACTGACCTGGCAGAAAAAATGGAGAAGAGCATGTTAAATTATTTTATGGTTACAGGTACTATCATTATAAGTATAATCAAACAGAGGTGTTAAGCTTATACATCAACTCTAAATCTAGCATTTCCTAGCATCTGTATCTTGCTTTCAGAATCTTAATAGTTCTTAGAGTATAATTGTGTTTGCAGGCATGTGAGTATATGTAATTGTTACCATCCTCTGTTTAGCACTATATTCTTGTAGTGGGTGTAAGTGAAATTGTATTATTTGGTCTTTGACTCATACTGATCTATGCTGGAAGCCTACTGTAGTAAATTGCTGCTGTAATATAGTTAGAAGTACTGAAATCGTGTTGATGAAAACAGTAAGAAGTAATGAGCAAATTCACAAAAAGCGAGTGCTGTGGGCGATCTATAAGACTACTGTAAATGCAGTCTCCTTCCTTTGATAAATCAAGGTCAAGCTGGCTGTGCTACTCTTAATGAAAAGGCTGCTCTGTGTGGTGACTACTTTTTACACTTGCTGAGGTGCATACTCGCTGAAGGTGTGTTTGCAAGTGCTCCTGTGAAGAAAAAGCTCAAGGATGACCCTGCTCCACTTCAGATTTTGAAGGGAAATACTAATGATTTTATCCGCAAGACTTCCAGCGTGCCCCAAAAGCATTAAGCATGAGAGATTTACATCAGATGCTGTTAGATTTTTCTTACCTTCTCAAAGTTGACAACTAATTTTGAGTACTTACTGATAATTCAAGGTCTGATGAATAAGCCCTTCAAGCTTACTTGGAAAAACCTTGTAAATTTACTGAGGCTCATGATGCAGAACCAGTTCTTTTGTTGTTGTTGTTGTTATTGTCAGATGCCACTGAAGCACCAAGTTGCCAGAGAATGTGAACAGGTCTGAGCCTGAAAATTATGGAGACTGCAGTGCCTGCAGCCTGGTGTTCAGGGGATGATGATTTTCTATGGCCCTAATCCTGCAAACTGATTTGGACAAGCCTTATACTATGCCCATGTGGATAGTCTCCCATTTTGATGTCAGTATTTATGTCCTTAAAGTTGGTCAGGTTCCTAATGCATGCTGTTTCAGCCTGGAAAGACTAGATAAACCCAGTAACTACAAACGAACAGCTGAGGAAGTTAGTGGGTGTTTTTGTTTTGTTTGCTTTTCATAGTTTGTTCTTACAAAACAGCTATCTCTTTCCTTTTATTCCTTTTTTCTTGAAATAATTATATATACAGAACAATAGCACAATAYACCGAAAAAATAATCATAGACTAACTTTTGAGTATCACACTTCCCTAGCATTGTACATTTTTGTCTTCTGGGCCCAGATCCAGCCATATCTGTTTCATAGATAATGGTTAAACCAAGTTACGTAACACTGTAGCTACTAATCTGGCAGTTAAAAGGTTGTTATTCTACTTACAAACCCATGAAATAAATCCATTTTGGGTGGCATTCTCCTCAAGAGATGAAGAAATAATTCATGGCAAGTCTATCACATTTAATATGTCGTAATCATTAGCAGATTCTTAGATTATTATTGGTATCATTCAGAGAATAAGTGTTCACTGGAAACTGTGATGCTTTATAGTGGAGATTTAAAAAAAAATGAATAGAAGTTCAGTGTTTTGTGGCATATCATCTTTCTGTATGATATCCCTGTCATATAGTTTGTCAAAGGTTATTTGCATTCCTAGAGAGGGGTGAAAATAAGAAATAAAGAAAAACTAAGGACTGATAGTTAATGGGTGAGACCYCTGAAGCCAATACTGAGCATCTTTTCGGAAGCACTACATTTTGTTACTGCTTTTAGCAAATTTGAAAGTCTCAACTCCTTAAAAATGTATTTTCATAATAAGAATTCTGGAAGGCACGTCAGAGTGGGAGGAAGAAGGTTTTAGTGTATTTGATAGTGTCGTGAAACTGTGGAGTTGCTGAAGAGTCTAGAATCAAGACCAAACTTGTTCCCTAATGAAGCAGCTGTGGTTCATACATATTAGATGACCAGAGTAGACATTCTAATAATAACTAAAGCAAGTCTGAGTGTGGTTACTGCTGCTGTTCCATTGGGAGAGTTTCTCTGGGAAGTCAAGTTACCTCCTTGAGTGTGGTACTCTGCCCCTCTCCACCCTGATGCATTTATATATTCCCTGTAGGCCTCCTCCAAGGAGGCATTTTGTCAGATATGTGAACACGAGAGCAATTGGTTTAAAAGATATAGAGGGCAACCAACTCCAATGCTGCAATTAGGCAGCATAATGTTCGCAGAGGGGCTGTCTGCTGCTGCACTCACATCTGTTGCAACATGTGCAGCCCTTAGAAAAGGGAGTTAGGCAGTTGGGCTAGGCTGTATGCTGTATTTCTGCTTTGTGCTGGGATGGCAAACTAAAATGTGCTCTATTGAGGTTAGGAACTTCTTCCTATTTGTACTTGGAGTCTCCCCAAGCTATCTGTGTTTCAGAGGTTTGGGGKTTTGTAGCGTGGTTTGTCTCCGGTCACACGGATCATGAGGCTTACGGTGTGACAGAATGTTTGTCTGGACTGCCTTGGGTGGAGAGTTTCATCCATCTGGAATGAGTCCAGTGCGAGTGAATCATAGCTGTCACTTAACAGGTTTTTGCCTGGCCTGGGTGATCTCTAGAGAGGGCTTAGAGTTGTGAGAGAAGGCACTGATTGTGCTCGGTCATTGTTCAGTCCTGTATCCTAGTGGAAAAACATATCTTGATACCAAAAAATGACACCTGTGTAATCAAGTGAAGTAGTAAACATACATTCAGAAGTAAAACAGAATGATAGTCTTACACAGCTCAATTTTTTAATAAAATGTGTTTTATTACATATGCTTTGATTTTAACAGGATTTCTTTGATAAAATGCTGAAATTTTGTATTGATTTCTATGAATGCAGAATGCATATGCAGTGCCATAGCTGTTCATTGGTTATTTGACAAGAGTTAGAGACACTGACTTGTAAAGCTGAAAGTTATTATGTAAGGCAAATGAAGCCATTCCAATAAAAAAATGTGTCTTCTGGAATCAAAGCAATAGAAAAGGAAATAAGCTCGGGAAAAAATAAAAAGTATATACTTGGTATATAGCTGTTATGGTAGATTCCATATATGCACAAATATAGAACCAGTCTCTAGCCTGGGGATTTGAGAGTTCAAAAAGCAGGAAAGATGACAGGTTTTTAAAAGCAGACAAAGGGAGTATTATGCAGTTGTAGAGGTGTAACTGAAGTGCAGAGAGATAAAAATGAGTTACCTATAGTTTATCCAAAGACTTTCTGGGGAGAAAACATGAATCACAATATCCTGAGACCAGTTTCTTTTCCATCAGGTATTTCTTTCTTTCTGAGAATTCTCAGCCATTCTAGTCACTAGTATTTTCTTTTGGAATCTTAATATATCATTAAAACTGTAGTATTAACTTATACTTGGGTTTTTTTCTTCTCAGGTTGCAAGCTGTTCAGTACTATGTTGCTCAGTTATTTCATGAGAGAGCCAGTTTTGGTAACTAAAGGAAAAGAAATTTATGCTATTTTGTTCCATATTGTTAAGGCAAATCCTATAAAACGCTGTGTTCTTGCCTGGAAATTGCKTGACTGGTGCTGAGTGAAAATAATGTTGGATTTCCTTGAAACCCTCCCAAATATCAAGCAAGGTCACGTAGACTGCAGCTATAGCACTGCAGGCTTGGAGTCTAGCACTTCTGCTTCCATGGTACAAGCACAGAGTGTTGTATAAATGGCCTGTGTGATTCTAACTTCCACTTGAAAGCTCTGGGCTAAAGAAACTTTATGCTGCTTTGCTGTGATCACTTTGGATTTTGTCCAGTAATACAATTAAAGAGGAAGATGAATGAAACATGCTTAAAAAACTGTAAGCTGCTCCTTGCCCACCAGCTAATTCTAAAATAATAAAGTTCCCCTATGGTGGTGGTGGGGGTGGTTAGTTCTTCCAAGAGTAGAAAATCTCTTCAGAAGCTGTCAAAAACTTCATCTGCAAGAAAAAATGAAACACAGGCATGTGAAATAACCTTCCAAGATGAGCCAGTACAGAGCAGGGAACCAAACCACTCTCAAATCTGTTTTAGATTCCTGCCCGGGAGGATGCTCTGCCTAAAAGCAGCTGGTTTGGTGTTCGCTACAGATAATTAGTTTCTTGACAATTGTTGACCAAGCCTGGTGGTCTTAGTGTATTTTGGTAGGGAAAAAGGTAATAGTTAGAGCTATGCAATCTTTCCTAATGTGTAGATGATAATAGGTGAGACATACCTTGTCTGTGAATTCATTTGGCCACTAGGGGACACTGGGACATTATATTTGTGTTCAATTGATAAACATTTCAAAAACGAGGGAAAGTCCTCTTGTTCTTGCTTTAAAATAAGTCATGCATATCAATCTGTAGGGTGATGTGTACTATGTTTTAAAAAGTTTAATGACTGGCAAACTTATAGGCATGAAGGCTAGCCCATGTTATTTTAGCAAGCAGGCTGGTCTGTGATAGAAATTTGGAACTGAAAAGAAAATGGATCCTTTTTTTTTCTTTCTGGCATCTTCCACTCATTAAAAATTGTGTCAAAATGATGGATTAATCCATGGGCACTTTYTGTCCTTGGTATTATCTTTGTCAAAAGAATGAAGCATTGGAATTATAATGCCTTTTGTATTATATGAGTTATGAGTGCAGGCTTTAGAGCTCTGACTTCCTTAAAAGTTGTGGGTTTTTTTTTTTTAAACTATGATCATATGAAACATCTGTGTGAAAGCAGGAGCAAAGTTTGGAAAAGTAAACTAATAAGTATCTCAAGTGGGTTAGTGGTATGTAGTCTACATCAAAAAGCCTTATGCATTTTCCATTAATTTTATTACTTTCAAAAATACGTATTTACTGTCTCTTCCTCATGTTGACCTCACTAGAAATGAGTCAGTAAGTAGCTTGTGGATGAGCTGTGCTGTCAAACAGGATGGAAGGAGCAGTCTTATATCTGAAAAGAAGTTCTCTTGCATTATCTTATGTCATGCCTTGGCGGGTCCTGAGCAGGGGGATTGARATGTGAGTCTGTTTTCCCTACTGCCTCACGTTTGCAGCTGTTTTGGGTATTCTAATATGATACTATTAAAGGATATAGGCAAATTGTGAAGGTGTCTTATGACTTTGATGTATCCCTCTCAACAAGTACTTGTGAAGATGAAGCACAATCTACACATCATTAAAGGGATCATCTAGATCCCTATCTGAGAGCATAATCAGTGAACTTAGTCTATTTTGTGACTGAACTGTCCACCAACTTTTTTCAGTTATTTATGAGCAAAAAGTATGTGATGACTAGGATCTGACTTGCTGTCCAAAATTTATTGGAATGAATTAAGTGTGTGTGTACATGCTTAATTCATTTATTACACGGGAGTGATACATAAATGGACAAATAATGTAGGGTCTATGTTATTTCAGCCTGGACTTCATTACCCTTTCTGCAAAATACCAAGTCAAATTTAAAGAAAAATACTGCTGGTCTGAGCATCGCTGACAGAAAGCACAGAGAAACAGACCTATATATATATATATATATATATATATATCATCCTCATTTCTATACATCATGCTGCTTACATTCACTCTTTCAGTATGTGCTAACACTCCCACTTCTTGCAGTTTTCTTAGGCTTTACCCTGTCTCCCACTCTGCTAAGGATTCTGCTGAGAAAGGAACATGACATTTGTTCGGTGCTCGGTTTGCCCTTGTGCCTGTGGACAGTATATTTTGTGGCAGAGGCTTGGGTTTTATCTGTGGAATAGACATGTGTTTAGTATAGTTATCTGTTGAAAATACTGACTATGTTTTCACTCAAATGTGCCTGCTGGTTCCTGGCTGTGTATAGGGCAYGTCAAGTGAAGAATGTCGAGTGGAACTAGCAGGGTTGTCAGCAATGGCAGTGAAACTGGGAAGCGAATCRTATGCTAAAGGCAGATGCTGAAGATGTGTATCATATCCTAAAAGCCCTTTCATAAAAGACTCTTGACAGCAACAGAAATCATAGCTTTCCAAAGAGAGGAGGTCAGGTGTATGAGAGCATCCCTTGAGAGAAGCATCTCTGGTTGTTTCTTCATATGAACAAATGAAAGAAAAGAAGTGGAATACAATACTTTTCATGTTTTCCTATCAACACTAACCATAAAATGTATGAGGCAGATATAAATGAGATAATGGAGAGGAATATTTCAAAAATCGGAAAACCTTAATTCATACACAAATATTTATGTCAATACACAGAGACTGGTGTGAAGTAATAAAGACCATAAGAAATATACAGGTGAATAGTGTGTGTATTTTGAAACAGGAAAATCAAGGAGATAGAAGTAACTCAGTCAAAGCACTGTGTGTTGTTAATGTTGAAGAAAGTGAACACAAAAGAGACTTTGATAAACAGAATAATCAATCATGTATTGATTAGTCATATATTTGGTCTTTTAGCCTCTTGTAGCATTCATCTGTAACTCAAAAATCTGAGGAGTAACATATAGGTCTCCTCATAAGCAGTCAAAAATCTTAAGTTTAATAAAATATGGGAAAATATTGCAATCAGTTTTATCAAGAGGAAGAACAAACCTGACAATTGAAATATCTCATAGATATTGTATAGTATTTTAAACAAATCTAAATGAAAAAGTCAGATTCTTCTCTAGCAAAATAGGAAACCATCTGGGGGAAAAATGTGAAAGCTTACYGTCATTTTATCTCTTAGTTTCTAAGAAATACTAGTTACTAGCTGCCTTCTTACTACTTAATTTAGCATTATTTTACAGTAAACAATGCTTAACTTTACATTTATAATAAATGCTTTTGCTGAATGTTTGAAGTATCTTAATAGAAGTCATAAGGCTAAAAATATGACGACTTTGCTCTGATACCCAAATACAATGGGGATAAGGTTGTAGCACATTATAGATTACTTATTGTTCCAGGGACTTGAGTGGAGACTGATTGACTTCAGTGAGTTTAGATTATGTCATAAACAGCAGTAAAATTTAGACTTCTATGTCCATATTTAGGGTACTGAAATCCAGTAGCACTATTTTCCCAAATATACTTTTTAATTTGAATTAGAATGGCAAAATTTGGCCTTACTGAATTACAGCACAGCATATTTTTCCAGTGTGTAATTATCATTAAAAATTAAATCCTGTATAAAAACATCTCCAATGTGTTTGATCACTTTCTGGAGTATGCAGGACAGCATATTACAAAATAAAACTTCCTAAATTATTTCACATTTTATTGGGGAGGAAAATAATAGCTTAAAAATTGTAAGAAAGGAGAAGTTTTCAGCTTGTGAAAAGAATACCATATGCACAGTCTATGTAGGATRTTGTAAGATCTTGATTTAATGTAGTCTATTAATAATAATTAATTATTTAAAATGTTATAGAACTCCTCCATGAATCCCTACTGAGATGCTGGCATGTCTAGCAAGCAATTAAAATACAATACATTTAACCATAAAATATAGAGAGCAAAAGGAAATAAAATATTAAAAAGCTAAACAAAGTGGCATTGCTAACAAATCKCTTTCACTTACTGAAATGCTACATTCCCTGAGACTTTACCAAAGTGGATTTGTCTTTCAATTCAAAGTCCCATCTCCTCTAAAAATTATACTTCTTGATGTACTGATATTAAAGAAGTAATTGCCACTTCTGGAAATTAACTGATTTGTCATGTAATAATGTGGGCTTCTTATACATGATTATTCTGAATTTGAGTCCGAAGTCAGAAGTTACACCACAGTATCACTGTTCAAATAGTCTTTGAAGAGTGTATGTGATTGCTATTAGAAAAATACATGTCTGTGGTCTTCACAGCAGCAACTTCTTGTACAGTGAGTAGCCCAGCGTGGTAAAGTTCAACACGAACTCTTAACCTAATGTACCTCTTCAGACATGAGCAAATTACAGAGCAGTTAACTAGAGCAGAGTTTGTCTCGGCTGAGAAGCTAGGCATGCCACTATAAATAACATAGTTAAGATAAAATCCTTTTATAATGTAATTGATCTATTTAATTTTTCCTCTGCTATGTCACTGTAGCAAGAGCTATAGTTTGCATACTGAAATCCCAAGGACTGTTGACTGCCTTTTTTCTCTTTTCAATCTTTAACTTGTGTAAGCAGGACTCATCAGTCCTGAAATTATCCCCTCTGAGTTATGCATCTTTCAGAATGTTTGCCTTTGACTTCAGTGTCAAGTGTCAAGATCTGAACTTTTGACTTTTAAGGACTTATAAAAACTCTCAAAATTTGATATAATGCACTTGCCTCTGGTCTAAGCCTTATCCATCATCTTCTTACCATCTTTGATTTAGAGCACATCTAACACAGGATCATGAAGGGTGAATGTCCTGATAAATGTTTTACTTTTTCATATTTTTCTCTTGAGTCAAGATCACTGATAGAAGATCATCCTTCATCATCCAAAAAACTTCTTGAGCTAGTGTCCTGGTCTCTGCTGTCTTCCTCTTACCGAAAGAGGAACTACAATCAAAATGAGTAGAACAAGCTCAGCCGAAAGAAAGCAAAAATTATTTATTTAAACTGTTTAGTTAAACATTTTTGGCATGCTTATGAAGATAAAGTTGGCTTTGAAGATGTAACCTCCCCCTGTAATTAAAGGCAATTCTAAATACAACAATCTAATACAAGATAGGTGTTTCCTCTMCACTCAGTTGTTGAGCATAAAAACCCAGCCTGCAACCATCTGTCTCTTGTGATAGTTGAACATGTCAACGTGCTTTGTACTGCACTCCTTTGATGTACTGTAAGTTACATGTGTCAATTTAGATCCTGTCATCCATTACAAACTCGATAAACATATTTTGTACATTAGAATGTCAAGGGAAGAATGCTAATCTTAATAAGTGTATGAAGAACAGTTAAAACAGTTGTATCATCAGATGATCAATACTTTAAAAAAAAAAAAAAGTGGGGTAAAACCTCCCCGAAACTCTTAGTGATTATGTTCTGAATACTGAATGTACCCACTTGCTAATTCTAATTATCATTGAATATGATTTGGAAGGGTTTAAGCTTCTGTTTCTTTGCACCTACACAAATGAACTGTACTCTAGAGAACCATTGAACAATATGAGACMTTTTTTGACAGTAAAAGGTTAATGCTTTTATATTTGAATACCACTATCCAGTCCATTAGTATGAGTCATCTGTGCGCTCCTCATGCCTGCATAAAATGAATCAAATGCAGTGGGTAGGTATTGAGGTTGTCTTTTCCTTACCTTTAGCCAGGAGATAATTAAGAGAGTTGGGAATCATAGGCATTAAATTGCTCCTTATAGGTCTAGTCTCTTTTCTCACCTGGATTTTTTCTCACCTGTTTTCTTTTCCTTTTTTTTTTTTTTTTTTTTTTTTTTTTTTTTNTTTTTTTTTTTTTTTTTTAACTTTTATTCAGAGTTTATTCAATCTGCCTGCATTTTTGAAAATGTACTACTCGTGAACCCGTGCAAATCCATAATGGATAGCAAAGGAATGGTAACTCTTCAAAGAGATATTAAACCAACTACATTATGTCTGTTTGCACAGCAAGTTGAAYGTATTCTTAAACCATCATATTTACTGTACAGATACATGTATTACATAGCAGATTTATTTATGGTGTTGAGGAGGAGGCCAGCTGAAGGCAGTGACTAAGTTGAGGATATTCTTTACTCTGAAGTGATGAACTTCATGACTTTGGTGCCACAGGAGGCTGTAGAGGCAGATGGTGTCAGCACRTTCAAAACAGAAGTAGCAATTCATGGACAACAAGTTCATAAACAGAAACTAAAGGAAATAAGCAGATCTGTAAATAACATCTCTTACTGCTACTATTGAGGGTAGCAGACTGACTCCAGAGTGTCCCCTGGGAAGGGAGTGAAGTGMGAGGAACCTGCTCCCCAGTATCCCATGAGGGAATGAGCAGGAGTTTGTGAGATTGTGCTGCCCCAGTGCTAGAAGAGTRGAGCACAAGATGGAAGATATCAAAAGATTCAGATCTTGTGAGGAGGCAATAGTTTTAATCTTATRTTTGAAAAGATGAGAAGATTGAGTAGACTGAAACTGATGGAAGTGTTTGTGGAGCTTTAGAGATTATAAAAACTTGAGAACTAGAAAGCTGATGAGCTGTTGTTAYCGTGTAGCTGAGAGGGTCCTCTAGCAAGCGGGGAGAAAGAGTGTGAGGATGGGTATCTCTCTCCTTGGCCTTTTTCTTAGGATTACGCCTACAAGGCACTGCATAGGATTAGTATGAAATTAGCATAGTCCCCCAAGGTCATCACACTCCAAAGAGGAAACAGTGTAATTTGGGCCTTGGCATATTAGGGACTGTTTTGGATACTGTAGCTGAACCATGTCTGAAGACACTGATAGAACAATTTGTTACTTTCAATTTGCAAGTTGCTGTAATATGGGTCTCAAAGTGCATATAAGTACATCAGCAAAGAATGTCAGGATGGGATAAGAGAATATGCGTATTGCAGCCCCGTACTGTGCAATCACAGGCAGAAAGGCTTTCAGGCAGACAGTCCTTTTCCACAAGAGAASATTAGCAATATTCCTATCAGGTGCTTACCTAGGCTGTTAAAGGTCCCCTGTAATTGGGACTTCATAGCCTCCTATTCCCTTGTTTCTACTGTTGGAAAGGTTTCTTTCTTCCTCAGTGTTTAACTCAAATGTTCCTTATTTCTTTGAAAATACTTCTCATCACCAGCAAGTCTGAATGCAGTTGTTATAGTTCCACTACTAGGCTGTTTTAATGCAAAGGTAAAGAGCATGAGAAGTTTAAAATGCCATGACTTGAGAAGAATTTTGCTAACCATGAGAGAGGGTTATATGAAGAATCAATGCAAGGAGAGGAAATATGCATAGGTTTTTTTGGAAAGTTTACCTGAAATGATATATAAGTCAATCAAATATTTCAAGAATTGAGGAGGAGGAATTATTAAATTGATATTCTCATAACTTTTCTTCATTTTAAAAACCTTTTTAAAAAAATGAAATGCTCAGAGTATTTCAGAAGTCAGAAGGTTTCTGTTATATATATGAGGAAAAATGCATTGAAGTTTAAAAAAAATCAAATTAGTAAAGAGGAAATATTGCATGTACAGATTTGTTAACTTTCTATAAGAAAAGAGATGAAAGGGTACCAGCCTACTAAGGCCAAATTAGAGGTGTGCAACTATAGATTTTTTTTTTAAATATTCTCTTTGAACACTAATTTTTGCTAATGGATATGGAAATTTGTTTGATTGATCACTAATTACACSTGAACTACACTACGATTAGATTAGCAGTGGCATTCCTTGGACAAAGGAAATTGGATTCTCAAGGTTCGTTTTCCTGTTGTAAGCCAAATATTCCCTGGCACTCAGCAGTACCATTTGCATTTCAATTAGTGTGGCTGTGTGCCACAGTTGCCATACCTTGTCTTCAGTCTAGTCGTCCATTGAATGAAAAATGAAAAAACACAAATTTTTATTCTGGAAGTTGTTTTACTATGTGTAATTTTTGCTGTTTCTTAAGTACAGATTCAAGTGCCATATTTTAATTTTAAAAGGAATAAATCCACCACATTCAAAAGCTTAGTATGAGACATAAATTTGAACGCACAATTAATATCATGCGAGAAAGCTGCTTATGAAAGTTCCACTCTTCTAAAATAAGAAACCAGCTCAAATTCCAGAGGTAAACTTTCCAGCTCTGTACTTCAGTGGTATCTTTGATCTGAACGTTTTACTYTTCTGTTAGCAATGACTTTTTAGGCAATAAGAATGATTCTGATTGCTGTTCCTTTTTTTCTTTTATTTTTTTAAAATATGTCTCAGTTATCTGTTCCAGTAATGCCTGGAACATTTCTTTTAATTCATTATTTTGCTGCATTTCTCTAAGAGATCTTTGTACCAACAGTCAGTTAATTCAGAATAGTAGATACAGGTTACCCGTATTTTTTTTTTTTTTTTTTAAAAAAAAACTAATTTCCTGAATTGACCATGCAATATAAAGGCAGATCTTCTTGTCATTCCTGAATGGTTCCTTGTTGTTGACAGTTTGCTGCGAAGACACAAATAAAAATTGATTGAGTGGAGTCCCCATTTGTATGCAGTCTGCATCCTTGTCTTTCCCCTTCCAGAACAAAAATGCTTAAGGGACAAATGCTTTTATTTTCTTCAATTCTAAACCAAGTAGCCGTTTGCTGAATCAAGATCAGCGATATARTACCAAAATGTAGAGACTTTTGACAAATACACTAGAAGCTACAGAACTGTTGCWCTCCAAAAGTTCTTTCTTATTAAACTGAATGAAGATGGAATATTGTCTTCCGTGCCTTTGGAATGACACTGTAGACTGGGAGTGGGGGTTGGCACCTGTCACCTAAAACAATAGGTGGGAAATAAATGCATTCAAATTGCCACTGTACAGATTAGACAATGTCAAAGACAATGGCATCATTCTATTGTTAGCATTAAGAGCACATGAAAGATGAGTCCAACAYGACACTTGGTATAGAGTTCTTAAAAGTGACTGTGAGGAGTATGTGAGGGTTTAGTATTGACAGGTTTCAGGGCTTGTATCAAACACTTTCTGTCTCGGGCTATACCTTGTGAAGGTTTAGCAAGTCATGTTGTCCTATGTTAGTACTTTGTTTTCATCTTCATTTTGTTTTTCTGATTATTAACTCTTGTACTAATTTGCATTTTGATGAATTTGAACGGATAGGCTGCTTTCATTGCTGCTTAAACCATAGTCAGATCAACTCTGATTATACTATTGTTAGATCTCAAAATAGGCAAGTCTGAGTGAATTGCCTGTTTAGGTGGTTTCTCCTCTAAACAAACTTCTTATTGYCAGAATGTTGATATATTTTCACTCAATGGGCAGGGCTGTGGGATAAGTTACAACTGAACCTTTCTTGCCTTAATTGCTCTGTGCTGATAAAAATATTGACTTTCACACGTGAAGAAAGTAATTTCTACTTAGAATAATTTAAAACAAACAAGCCTAGGGCTTTTTTTGTGTGTGTGTGTGTATGTGCAAATGCAGCGTATTTATCATAGTTTGCAGTTGCTTGTTTGCTGTTTTCTTTTATGTTCTCTTCCCAATGTCATCAGAGTGCTCCTGGGGAAAAACCTAAAACAACAAACATCAAACTGACAATAGGCAGGATAAGTATTCCCAGACCTTGCACCATCCAAAACAGCCACAATAAATAATTAAATGTGGCCATAGCATCCAGCAAATGTTTGAGTGAGAAGTGGTRTCTCACGTTGCATTTTAAATGCCAGCAAAAATGGGTTTTGGTGAAGAACTGCATGGAACAAATTTAACAGTGAGGAGTCTGAAAGTATCCCATTTCTCAACACATGGATCTGTTCAGATTAGAGCAGTCCACTGTCATCATCCACATGGAGATGGACTGTGTAGGACTGGAGAACCAGAGGAACCATGATAAAGGCCATAGTTTCTTTTTAGGTGTTGAGATTTGTGTTTGTTCTGTTTTTAATGGAATCGCAAGATCAGACCTTTGTAAAATGGAAGTACAAACACCTTTGAAAAGTCTCTATTCYTTTTCCCTCCCTCCACACAGAGGTGCCACCTTTCAGGTCTTTCCATAATCTCATATGTATCCCAGGTCCTTTGGAGTAGCCTTTGTGAAATCTAGCAGGAGGAGGACTTAGTACGGGTTCCYGAGTTCTAGGTGCTCTAAAGAGTAAGAAGTGGATAGTTTCATGCAGTTCATACATATTGGTAATTTTGGGGCTCCTATCATTCTTATGCTGATGTTCTCTTTTGCTACTCCAAACAGTTGTTGTTAATGAATGATGGAAAGAGTCCTCTGCTAATACTGGTGTATCTCCAAGTAATACTCTTTCAGAACCAATGYACTTTAGAAACTTTTTTTTGGTGGGGAAGCACTAAGAATTCTTGAGACTGTTGGCTGTTATTGTGATGCAATATTTCATAGAAAACAAGATTTATTTTTTAKTGTGTGTACTTGGGTATGGTTTGAGATAGACACTTAAGTCCTTACAGGTAGATGGGTAGACATCTTTAATGAAGTATTCCCTGACTGTAAGGGATATTACTTCGAGAGCGAAAAAAGTAAACCACATCGCTTAAGTGTGTGCAGAATAGCTACAGAATTTGCGGTGCTATTGAAACACATTTTTAAAATGACAGATGCTTCTGAGATTTTAATTTGTCTATTCAAGTACATCAGTTATGAAGTGAATATTCTATTATAGTTTAAAGCTACACTAATGTCTTTAAATCTTTCTCAGTTTAAAGTTGTTGTCACAAAGGAATTTAAGACATCAGGCTTTCTGCTTTGATCTGCTTGACTCGGATACCGTACTGTCTGGTATAAAGATGCGTAAAAGCCTAATTAGATTTTMTAGATGTGCAAGCAAATTTTTGGCAAGAGTAAGTCTGCTTGACTTTACTAAAGTTAGTAGRTTGTTTAGATACTTACCTTCTGTGGTTACAGTTTGTAGCAGGGATTTATTTTTTACGGAATTTCTTCATTGTCTGCTTCTAGCTGAATCTTTACAAAAGGAAAAAGACCATTGATATATTGGCTTTGAGGCTGGTGAAATGCCTGTGTATTTTAACTACAAAATAATGGTCAAAGGCAAATACTGTTTTAATAACTCTTTAAGATACAGCTGTGAAAGTTCTGTGCTTTTCACAAATATACAATAGACATTAGAAGACTATGTGAAACCCAAGAAATTCACATAAAAAACCTGAATACTCCCATGAATCTATGAATCTATTCTTTCTGCAATGCAAATGCTGTTTTTTCAGTGTATTTGCTGTTCTTATACATGGGGAAAGTTCAGGAATTTATATTTGATTTTTACTGTAATAATACGTAAGAACAGGAAGCTGTGTTTATTAGAAGGAACTTAAATGGTAAAAGGAGAATTTCAATCTTTAGAAATGTGTGTTTATACTAACCTTAAAAAGTAGTTGATTGTTACTAAATGACAATTTAGCAGCTTAATGCCTGGTTATCATTCCTTAAAGTGGTTCCATAGTAGGGAATTATCTTTTTTTCTTAATTAACAAAATAAGAATTTTAAGAGCAAATTCTCAAAAATGATTGACTTCAGATACCTTTTATAGGAAAATCTATAGAAAACATATTCTTTACTACAAYATTTAGTGTGGTTAGACATAAGAGAAAGAGGTCTTTATATTAACAACTTATTTATCATACTTAGAATGCAACATCTTTCTTGATTCTTATCTTCTCTTGCTAGGCTTAGGACATCTACTCCCAAATTAATAACTAAAAATCAAATGCCACGTTTCAGAGGTCAAGAACATGTGCAGTGATTGAACTACTATACTATAGACTTCTAGAGTATTAAAGCAGGTATAGGAAAACTTAATCAGAGTCAGCCATTTCAGCCTCTTATCCTGTGTTTGAACCTGAGTATTTATATGCTTCTATATCTTTTGATTCTAAGATGATGTACCAAAGAGTCCAACTGTCAGAGGATTTTCCTGTCCTTTGGAAAAGGAGAATTGGCCATTTGGTTTAGTTATTAACTTGTAAAGGCTTATCTATTTTTACATGTTACTATGCAAAACATTAGTGAGATGGTGGTTGGACAGTTTCTTTMTTGTTTTCATAAGCTTCTTGGAGATGTTTTCTGTAGGTGTGTTTTCTGGAAATACTGTGGCAGAGTGTCTCTTAATTACAGCCACTGTAGGGGCAGTGATGTTTGAGGCAATTAATAAAACATGCAGAACAATGCATTTCTGTGATTTCCACGAGTTGGTCTGTGTTCCTTAGTCTGAAGTGCTAGAGCAATTTTCTTGGGTTCAGAAAGTGAGTTCAACTAGTGAAGTATCCCGTTAGCGTAATATSATTGATTTTACAACATCCTGCCTGCCGGAAAAGGAGACCCTAAGAAGTGATGTAAAGCTGGGACTTGCTCATGCTCTAGCAGCTCCTGGAAGCCATAAACTTCTGCTCAGTTCACTTCAAACATGATCAGCTGGAACAGGGCACACAGCCAGTCAGAGCTTTTTCATTCCTGCCCTTTCTCCCMAAATGCCCTCTGCCCCCAACTGCAGGTCAAGTATCTTTTCCATTATCAGTCATAAATGTCATTGATGATATACTACTATTTTGGACAAAATCAATGACTGTCATGCCAAAGCCAGAAATAAACTCTTTTATTATTACTGCTGGCAGTGACCAGGGAAGCAGATAGGAGTTATTTGTGTGAAGTCTCTTCTCCTGGCCATTAATATCTGACTATGTGACCACTCCAAGACCTTAGTCTCTCACAGCAAGGGGATGTCAGCCTTTACTCTTTAAAGTCACTGTTGTTCACATAGGTGCTTTATCCATGTTTGAATCTTAACTTTTGATTGAGAAGATATTAGGATAATGCTGTTTGGCCACAGACCRGAATATGATGCTATGCAGCACAGGGAAGGCTAATTTTTGTTTATCACCTTCACCAACTTGCCTTACTGCCAGTTTGGGAACTATCCATCATCTATCTGACATGGTTATTCAGCAAGTCAGAACTGATAAATCTGAATTATCTGGTCTCACTTGTCAGCATGCATGTCATCCTTGAACAAATGCAAAATCAATTCTAAACCAAAGGGTATGCTCTTGCCAAGAGTTAACTATTGACTGGAGAATAAGGTACATGTTTCCTAGTGATTAGCAAAAATTGGCWAAGTTCTTGACTCACAGCTTAGTTTGGGGATTAGGATCATACAATATGCTTTGTGGAGACAGTATGGTAAATCACATAATGGCTTTTGTATAATCATCCGAAATACAATTCCTCTGCTGATATAACTGCTCTACATTCTTCTCCTTTTTCCCCTAGAGGGCAAAAAAAAAAAAAAATTAAGTGACTAATCATTTAATGACTAATCAGACCTGTTTAAACTATGAAGTGGACAGAGAAATGAGAATCTGCTAAAATGATAATTCAGTACTGCCCTGAGTGCACATGTCCATAATCATAGATTGACTCATGCTGAGATGTTCTATCAGATGTTGTCATTATCAAATTAATATACAAGAACAGTTTGCTCTATTGGGAGACTTCAACTTGTTTCTGGGAAGAATTAGAATCAGCCTGTTCAAGTCAGCTGAAAATAACCTTTTTGAGTATCCACCCAAATGAACTCAACATAGTTCAAAATGCTAGTGCCAGATGTGAGTTTCCATATCTCAGGTGGACTATATATCTAGTCTGCTGTTAAATCACCTATACTGCACTCAGGAGCTTGCTCACAAGGTCATCCAGAAGGGCTGGTTGTCTGAACTTAAACTCCGGGGGGGTTTCCAGGCAGCAGAAACGCAGCATACTCATGAGGAGTTAATGCAATAAATATTTGAGTGAAATCCAAGTGGCCTTCAGGAATCACTAAATATATATTTTATATATATATATGATTGGGGGGGTATTCATATTTCTATATCAACCAAACTTGAAGTTATCACAAACAGTTATTGATACAATTCAACATGTAAAAAGCCAGTGCCTCAAGCTTGCTCTTAATGTCATGCCATTAACCATGGAAACTAGATGGTACTATGTCAATCTTTATGAAGTTCAGAAAGTGTGTGGCAGTAAGACTTCCAAACCAGAACAGATTTAGCTGCATAGATGGATTTTGTCATGAAATCTTTTTTATAAGACAGCCTTCTTGGCAATTCATATGTCAAAACTTCAAAACTGTTAATTATCTTTGAAATAAATTGGAGCAAAAGATGCAAAAACTAACACTATATACCTCTGTTGCAGTGATCTCCTCATGTCAAAAATGGTGCTACTGGAGCACTATGTGAAGAAATTAAGATTCTATGAAGGTCTTAATGTTGAATTCATATCTAATTAATTCATAAAGATTTTGAGATAGACCGTAGCAAAGTTTAAGAACTTGTAACATCCTCAAAATACTGGTCCTGTTATTTTTGATTATTGTATCTTCAGTGGTTTTTAAACCAAATTTTCTCATTTCCTGTTAAATTCCTGATGGTGCCAGGAATATGCAGGCATATTCTGTATTGCGGAACAGAACTCTTAGTAGCTATTCATCTGTTCTGTTGCACAAGGAATTGACCTGTTCTTGCAACAGGAGAATAGGAATACAGCTCTCCTTTAAGCAGTACACTTGAAAATCTTTTTTTCCTAATCTTTTTCAGGAGAAAATTAGAAGAGGATCGCTTTATTTTCAGAGAGCATGTCTACTAGAAGGGATTACTTTTCAGTAGCTCCTCCGGGAGAGAAAAAAAAAAAAAAAAAAAAAAAAAAAAAAGACTCGTAGCTTTTGAAAACTAGCGAATTAAGGAAGGTGGCGCAATATGGAATCCTTTTAACGTCATTATAGGGAGCCTGACTCCTTCTGTCAGCTTTTCTTACTCAGTTCTTCATCAGCTTTACCGGCAGGAGACACGATGCATCATATCTGTGAGATTGTGATCTTTGTGCGTTCATGGAAGATGTTAGAGAAATAAATTCTTTCTTCAAAATGTCTTTTTTGAGCTTTTTGATGACTGAATCATAGCAAGCTTTGCTGAGCACGTGATTAAAAACATATATGTTCCTCTAATGCTTTCCCTTGTCAGTAGTAYTGATGTCACTGTACCAGTGATAAAAAGAAATGCATATTTGTAGAGATAAAGGGTTCATATTTTTAGATTTAACTCTCATCAGATTTTCAGCATTCCCTTTCTGGTTTGTTCTGTAATTATGAAGTTCTCTGAATTGCCACAGCAGGCAATGAGAGAACTACTTACCTTCGATCCTCAGTTCTTGACATCAGCCAAACAGTGCATGAAAGCACTSCATGGAAAGAGACAAGCAGAAGAGATACAGAGGAAACAGAGATGTAAACAGTCATTACACATTTTATGAAATGAAGAAAGAAAAAATGCTAAAAGACAAAACCCTCTAACAGTAGCATCATTTCTCATATCACATTAAACAGGAATTTTCTGAGTCCTTTGGTAAAAGAATATTTTTGTCATTGTTCCTTATTGGTAAATCATCMTTGAAAACATGCAAGATACTTCTTACAAAGAAGAGCTAAAGATAAGAAAATTTATTCATAACAAATACCTAATGCTATTAAAGTATTATTCTATGCAAAGGAAAAGTTTGTGGCACAGTTATGTGCTGTTACGATCCTGAAAACACTTTGAAAGTTGCATATTCCTGTTCTTTTCAYTGGAGTGAAAAAAAGGTTATTAGTTCATTCTGTATGGCATTAAAATCTTTCCTTACATAGGCATGTAACTTCTTTTTAATTCTCTTTATCTTTTCCTTGGTGCTCTACTCTSGCCCCAAAAAGTAATCTAGCAATATATATTGGTAGTAATTAGACAAACTATGGCGTGGCTCATACTAGTCATAGAAATGACATGATTTTAAAAGATTTTAAATGAAATCGCATTGCTTTTAAGCTGTTAAAGTAATCTGCTGTTTCAGAGATTCGGTATTTTACGTCTGTTATCTACTGAAAAAAATCCAGTTCCCACAGTGGTCAAGTTGAGACTTGGTGTGAATATTATTCACTAGCTGCAATAAGATTGCACAATTTGATCTTTAATCCCTTCGTATAAGTTAGGTCCAGTTACCTGTTCCCAGTTGTTTTCACAGTAATGTTATTTTACATTATCAAATTAAATAATACTGAAAAGATATATGTAAATGGTAAATGATTTTGCAGTATATTGAAGGTTTCTTGTGTCTGATAGATTTCWTACAGTTACCAATGGAGAACAATATTCATGCAAATTTCCAGTCAATTCAGTGTGTTTTAAGCAATGGGGAGAAAGTTGGACAAATGTCTTCCAAAATCACATAAAAAAGGATGTGTGTGTGTCTAAGGCCATAATTGGCATTAAAGGGATTGGAAGGAAAGTATAATTTAATGGTGAACAGAAGGAGGAAATAGATTGACTAAATTCTGTTCCTAATTCTGTTCCTGACTTGCTGAATGCTCTTTGGCCAAGAGTGTAGGTGCTGCTTATTTCAGCTTTTTAAAAGAAGCAAGGATTATGCTTCTCTTCTTCCCAGGGATGATGTGAAACTGGATTAGTACTTAAAAAGCAATTTAAAGTACTGTAATTGAGGCACTGTGTAAATGCAGTTTATTAATATTTTATTGAATACAGTAATTCTTGAATTTTAAGGAAGAAACCTGCTGTTAAACAGTATAGTTGTCATGAGTGTAAATATTAAATTGTTACATCCAAATTAGATTTTAAATCTAGATTTCCTCATGAAAACACTACCCTAGGAAACTTTCTTTTTAGTTGGGTTCTGYCTCTGTAGAATTTAATAAAATGTCTTTTGTTAATGTTCGGATACTCTTTAAACTGCAGCAATACGTATGGTGTTTTGCTGGATTTTTATATGACAGATACACATGACAAATTATTTTCATAATGAGGCATCCAGAAATACACAGAGCAGAGGGGTAACAAATGTTGGTTTGAATTAATATTTAAATCTGATTGTATGAGACAGTCTTCTTGAAAGTGAATCATGAGTGATTTTTAATAGTGTGGGAGCCCCCAGAGTCCTTCAGCTCTGTGGTGTCAGTCTCTTTTAATCAGTCCTTCTTTTATCACTAAGCCCTAGATGACAGTCTGAAGTTTCACCCTGAAGTGTGAAGTATTAAAATATATATGTGACTTATATGACTTAGACTTTAAAAGGAGTACATGAAAATAGAAGGACAAATGCTGTCCTGGGCATATTAAGCTCCCTAGAAGTCATTGAAAGAAGTGCTAGTAAAATGGAGGGACCTGTGAGGAAAGAGTACTTTTAAAAAAAAAAAAAATATAATGTTTTATTCCAGGTGAAAATTGCCAGAAACAGCGGTATTATAAGCCTACAAATTGATTTAAATGGCCTTAATACTACTGGGAAAAGCCTAATCCACAAAGTTCTTACKATGTGGATATGAAGGAGGAGACCAGAATTTCATCATTCATATAACTTCTAAACTCATGAATATTGAGTTTCTTGTGCATATACCCAAAGATTGCATGTCAATTTCCCTTCTTCTCTCTCTTGCCTACCATTTCTTCTGTTGCACTGCTTTCTTCATTCAACTAAGGGTTTTCTTTAATSAGGGATTTTTTTGATGGTACTTTATAGAGACCTCTGAGGGTATTTGGGAATAGCTCAGTGTAGTGTTATGTATAGTTAGCAATGTTACCAAGACAGGAAATGAGTAGCAATCAAACTGATGAGGTAGTTGCTGAAATTTAATGGATTTCAGGAGTGAAGGTGCCACCAGTGAGACTGGATCTGTTAAGTGAAGAGATCTTTGTTGTGACTTGTATGTGATACAGATCCTTCCGTCTCACAGAAGAGCAGATGTTGTTTCATGTGATCCTAAAAGGAAATGTTAAAGCCTTTTTACTTGCTACTCCCACCCTCCTGCTTTCTCTCTCTCCTGCAAATTTGTACTCCCATTTATTTTGCCATCTATAAACCTATTGGTTAGAGCAAAACAGTTACCATTGATCTCCCAAAGCTGGCGTCTGTTGTATGTGACAAGCTTAAAGAGTTTATCAGAGTGCAGATACTATTCATTATATAATTTTATTGGCAAGTCACAATATGTATATAATATGAACACATGCCTATGTAAATCATGATGACTACATTAGGTGTGTTTTACACAAAGTAGTTACTCTGATTCTTTTTATATAGTAATTAAAATGTTGATGTGTATATAATACAAATGTATTTGAGTAACATCAAACTTGCAAAAGGCAGAACTTTGGAAGGGTGAAAAATATCAGTAGAGGGAGCTCCTACTGCATTTATTGAAAGAGATGATGTTTAACCTTAGGTGGACAAGCCATTTTGCTGTCTTTATGAAGAAGCCATCCCTTGTGATAAGCTCTCTGACTGGTTTGCAGTATATATGAGGCAAAGCACATAATAACACAAAAAGGAAATGGCTTAATATCCATCTGGCTTGTCATCTCTTGTATATTATGGATATATTGTGGGTTGCAGACCACATAGAACATTATTTCTTTGCCTCTTTTTTTCCTCTTGGATCTCATACTAAAGCTCTTCTGCCACCTCAGATGTCGAAAAAGATTGAAAAAATCAATACCTAAAAAAATCTGGTGTGACACGTTGGAGCTTAATTTGTCTAAATGAAGTTGAAGGAGAGCAAAATAACATTTTTTTCCTTCTATATCCCCTGTCTTCTCAATCAGTTGTGTATATATTTTCTGTTTTGAAAGTCTAATAACTTTCCAGTATTCCTGAAAATCTTGAAGGTGTCATTTACTCGTCTCCTCACTTGCTTTTTCTAATAACAAAGGAAGCAGCTTTATGGGATCAGCTGCCAATGACCTTCTCTATAAGGAGGCCCTCAGAAACTTCTTTCCTGTGGTTTGATTACTTTGATATGTTCAGAGATATAGATAAGTCTTTGGTGTAGTCCAAATCATAAGTGTATGTAATGAAGAAATATTTATGTTTTTAGTATAGTGAAATTGGGGTAAACAAATAATAATGCTAATGGAAGAACTACCGACTTATGGGTTAATGCTGTAGTCTGAGAACATCAATTAATTACTGTGCACTGCTCCAAAATATTAGTGTCTTTGTGAAGCAAACTATAACAATTTCAAAGAACTGCTACATAATGCATATAAAAATGRCCATTTGAATTATGAAGTGACTAACTTAGCTGGATGAACAAACCTACAGTATACTGGCTGGCCACTTTGAAGATAGTACAGAAGTGCTACTATCCTTGTCTTTAAAAAGCTGGGAAAGTGTGACTATTCATGGCTGAGTGCAGTGCATTACACTGGTGCTAGTCCATTACGTTCTRGGCCAGCTCAGCACAGTGTTAGAAATGTGTCACTTCAGATGTGCAATTTTGTTTTTAGAGAGAAAAGGAAATGGATAATTACGCTTAGATTATAGGTATTTTTTGCTCYCTGCAGATATATTGATGATAATCCCCTGGCCTGAGACATTTTATTCCATTCTTGAGGAAAAGCTTTCATACTTTTATCAAGACTTTTCCTGGAGCCAGCCTTAAGCACTAACAAGAAAAATGACTGCTTGAGGCTCTTATTTAGCCTTAGCAATTTAGCCAAGATACTCAAATGTATTTCAGTGTCATGACACAGAGCTTTGCAACACCTAACTTYAGGCTTCTGACCACTGTAGTGGAATCCATATCACTGAATATTGAGTTGAGACTACTTATATAATCTAGAGGCAGAGTCTTGCGCTGCAGGATAAGGATCAGCATGATGAACAAGGAGGGACACAACCCAGTATGCCTCGTTGAAGACAGAGATGATTGTTTTCATCCCCCATCCTTGTGTTTTAKCTAACTGAGCCCCTAAGTCCCTTAAGTTGCCCTGAGGGMTCATCTTTTTCCATCTCCCATGAATAATTCTTGCAAAAAAGGTTAGTCCAGAAGGCAAACTGTCTGTGTAGGGAGTTCATATCAACCAGATGGCTACGTTAGAAGCCTCAGTCAGGTATGTACATTTCATTAATATAGATCTGGGTCTTTGTGGCCACTRGACATGGATAGGTGTCTCTGCTCAGTTTCATTTCACAGCTTGCAGTCTCTCGTGAAGGTAGACTTCAGAAAAAATGATAGGGGATTAACTGCCAGTTTCAGGAGACACGCAAGAAGGAATCCCTGTCTTCTCCCTCCCTCACAGCATTATGCAATCTTTTGGAATTTAGGCACTCAGGAGTCCAGAAGGGGTGGTTTTCACATCTGTGAATTCATATCTCGTTATTCGCTTCCTGGGAGAGTGTCTTAAATCCCAAGTTAGACATTGATGCCTGCTCTTTTTTTCCCCTGCTGTAGAAATATCAGCTCCTTCCATGCTCTAATCAAAGCAGAGCACAGAATAAAAGAGGTGGGAAGAATTGCATCTCCTCTACTGCAAAATAGCCACTAAATGCAAAATCGGCCATTTTAGCTTTCAGGAATCTCTAATATTTGCCTTGAATTTGGGTTTCAGGAAATGTAAAAATYGAACAGATACAGATACATATGAATTATTTCTCATGATTCTTATGAAACATCATGCATAGTCTAGCCCTTTCTGAGGTTAATTAGGGAGACTTGGCCTCTATAGGCTTTAATTTTAAAGTTTGGGATTGGCAATAAAACTTTAAACTGAGTGGCTAGTGYAGTTTTTATTTTACTTCCTTGGAGGTTCTTCTGTACCAATGGGTGTATAATAAGCACTGAAAGCCTCATTCCAAGCTCATATTCTGCTGACATAGTGGAATGTGAGCTAATTTACACAACTGTCAGCCCTTTCYATTGGTCAAGTTAGAATTCCTCTGCTTTGGCTTTTTCCCAGGTGGTGTCATGAAACTGGTGTTTTGGTGGTTGGGAACAGTCAGCCTGGACTTGCGAAGGGAGATATCATGGGTAGCCAACCCAATAACCTTGTCCAAAGAAATAACTAGCGTAGTGGATGAGGGGAGAGCAGACTGTGGTGTTTGTTTTGACTTTTGGCACCATCTCCCATGACAGCTGGTACCATGACAGTATGTACCAGGTAGATGAATGGTGAGGTAAATTGACAACTGACTGAACTGCAGGGTTCGGGTGGGTATGGTCAGCAGTATGACAGCCAGTGGAATACCCAAGGGATTAATATTGGAGCTCGGATTGTTTAGTATCTTCGTTAACAGTGAGATAGAATTGGCTTGCAAAGCAAGCACCCTCAGCAAGTTGCAGATGATAAAAAATGAGGAAGAGTGGCTGCCAGTCAAAGGGACGTAGATAGCRTGGAGAAATGGTCCATCAGGAGTCTTCTGAGGTTCAGCAAAGGGAAGTGCTAAGTCCTGCACTAGGGAGGAAAAAATGGTACACCAATACAAGATGGAGATGAGTGAGAGGAAGCAGRGGAGAGGTGGAAACCTGGAAATCAGCTTTGGAGAAACGGGCCCCGGGGAATCCTGGTGGACACATGATAGTTTGGGGTTAGTTATCAATTGTATGTAGTGGTAGTTTTAGTAGTGTAAAGAAGTTTTGGCAGTGTAAAGAGGTCAGTTGCATAATGGAAATTGGGCTAGAACCTATAGGACTGAAATTGTATTAATGTTTTCTTGCAGAAGAAGCATGAAGTTAATTTCATCTTTATTATTATTATTATTATTATTATTATTATTATTATTATTTTAATGAAACTTTGTACACTGAGCAGCACAAAGACTGTTATGTGATACATTCCTATTGGTAATGGATGGATGCTCTAGTGAATGTGTTACATGAAATCACAACAGTTGACCTGACATTTCAATATATATTCTCCTTCTTTGAAGTATTCTGCCTTCCAGGCTAGTATTCTCTCAGTCTGTGCTCTATGCCTGAGGGGACTGGGAGATTGAATTTAATGGTTAGCTGAGCAAGGATGAGCTTAACTCTGCTCATATTAGGTTAATTGTTCTCAATGAGATAACTTGTTACTTATTTTGAAAGGGTTTATAAACCTTGTTTTGTCCAGTAACTGCACGTATAATATGCAAAAAAGAAATAATTTTGAGACCCTTTACTGTGTATTATGTTAGTTTAGTTGGATGTAAAAGTGCCCGAGTGTTTGGATAGGGTCTTTTATGAGTTGGCTTCTGAGATTCTAAATCACTCAATCATATGAGACAAATTTAAGATCCAAAAASTCTTATTTAATAGGCTCATCCACCTTTTAATTGACATATTCACATATTAAATATCATTATAATGAAGTATAAACAGTTGGTGCTTCTCAAGTATAGCATCTTAAACCAGTTTGTATCAATAGAAAAGAAGAATGAAGCAGAACAAAGTGTACTTTCCTGTGAGCTTTATTTTCTGACTTAAGTTGTATCAGTAACTGACACTTCCCAAAATGTAATGTTAGCAGACTCTAATAATGCATGGTTAAACCAGCAGTTGCCCATTTAGTGTAACCTTTGCTGCTGGTAATTGAGAGTATGTATTGCTTAGACAGCTTTGAATTAGAATTAGTCATAGGGACCTTTCAAAGAAAATATGTAAAAAGCTTCGTTCAGAGTCCAATTAGAGCTAACGTCAGTCTTCCTTAGCCCATCTCATTAGTGTACTCTGCCAGCAAAAGTTATTTTAGGTCTCCAAATATTTTTTTTCTGGGGTATTTGTTTTGAATGGAGATGTAAGCTAATAAGAGCAATGTAATCAAAATAAAAGTAGTTAAGCTAATTCTTGTCCAAACACAATATATATTTTATGTCACTTTTCCYTCCCCATATAATGTATCTAATACTCTAGAAGGTACTGGTGCTTTGTGAGGTTAAGGTAGYGTCAGTCTCCACTCCATTCATTCTAATGGGGGCTGGAATGTCCGAGCACTTAGCATCATGACTAAAAGCAGAACATCTGGATTAACTGGGAAGAATATGAGAGGAAGAAAGTTAGATGAATATCCACAGCTTTGTAAAAGACAATAAGATATTCTGTTCAGAATTGCTACACATATATAACTGTAGGTTTAAATGAAACCAACACTGTAAAATGTAACTTTGGGTGTTGGTATTTTATTGTGGCCATATAAGAGGAATCAATCCAATAACAGTTTACATTCTATAAAGACAGAGAGATAAAATATATTTCCCTAGGTATAAATAAAATACAGGATATATTGCTGAGAACTTATTTTCCTTTTCTATTTCTTTAAATGAAATAGATTCTGGACATTCTTAACCAACACGTGAAGCAAAAAGAACTATAAAAAGAGCTCCAAGATTATCTCGGATAAGGTTTGTATTTGTGTGTCCAAAGATCTGTATTTATTTCCAACCTCATACATTCACTGTTTCCTAATTTTAGTGACACGTCCCGGTTCCAGGTGTTAAGCACTTTAAGAAACTTGAAAAGAGCCAGAAAAGAGCCTAGGCAGCAGCAGTAGCAAGCAGAGGGGACTGGTTGCTCCTGAGCTGCCCGTGCAGAGATGCAGGATGTAGCCTGGAGCTATTGCTAAATGGCAGCTACTTAAAGCGTAAGTCCATCTCGATCTGGAGTCCTGCTCCACTCTCAGAGCAGATATATAGATACATATATATATATTTATATAAAACTTTTTTTTTTTTTTTGCAATTATCATCTTTTTTAAAAGTTGTAGTAAAAATCAATTGGGGGCTCAAAACCTTAGCCCCAATGTCACTTGCGTGTTTACAGTCATTGACTTCCAGTTTAAGATGTCATATTTATTAAATAAATTTTAGATCCAAAGTTAGGTTGTTTCTTTGTTTTTTGAAAAAGAGATAATTGGAGCAATTAGGGGAAAACAGCTTGTCAGTGGTTTGTAATGAAAACTCTGACATAAAGCTTATAAATCTTTTAAACTGGTAATTTAATAAGCATTAGAGGAAAAAGCTTCTGAGGAAGTAAGAAGTAGGTCCCATTTGGCTTTTAGTGCAATGTAAGAACAGTCTCAGTGTTCTAGGTACTTTGGGCTGCTTGAAAACAAATTATCCTTATGACAAGTACACATATCTGTGTGTAGAGCAGACGTAACAGAACATAGTTCAGCTCCTCCATTAAAAATGGCTTTCAAATAGAGTCACAAGCTTTCTGAATCTAGTGTTCTGTCTTTACATCTTATTACTGGACTTGTATTGCCTGTCCCTAGGCGTTGCAAATTACTCCTTTGAAGATGCAGGGATAAAAAAATTATTTCCAATTTAAATTGAGTTTCTCAAGTAGCACTTTATTTGACTTTTTWAAAAAAATATTTTAACTCACTTTGTTTCTCTTAAAGGAAAATTCAAGAGAATGTTTTGTGTTGGTGRATATAAAAGGGAAAATACAATGAATTCCACATATCCCATTTAAGTGTTCCAGTACCATGAAAACTGTGTRTACATGTATATGAAAACAGAGTTGTCCTGAATGCTTCACGATTCATGTATTTTATTCCTGTGATTCAGGATCTAGATAAATTGAGGTATGGCATCAAAAAAGTATTACAGTGTGGGTAAAATAGATCACTTGCTACAGATTGTAGTAAACTCATGTAAAGAGTGTAATGTGTACACTCTATTTTGTTTTAAGTGTAAAACTACACTTAACCTAAAGGAAAATCGGGGTAATATGGTGACATTTCTGAGGAATGCAGTGAAAAGGGAGAAAAGTCTTAGCCAAGTGAGATAAACTCTTTATTACCCTGGGAGTTTACAACACTSTGTCATAGTTCTAAAACAGTTGCTGATTAAGTACTAGCTAGAAAAAAGTTTATAAGTGACTTTTAAAATATTTTCTAGTAATTCCTAAGTAAATAAAGTGGTGGCAGGGGGGGAAAAACAGATACATTTAGATGAAATAGTCAATTAAAAATTTTGTTTTACAAAAAGATGATGACTCATGACAATTAATACCAAGCAGAAACTTGAACTGTTAGGAGCAATGTTCTGCCTGAGACTGCATGCACAGAGAAGAAACAGCCTAAGTTTTACATATGAAAATAATAGGACCAAATAGGCCAATGGATGTCAGRGGCATGAAATTAGTATCCTTTAACTACAGTTTCAATTTTTGTTCTACGTATATGTAGGTAACAAAACAAATCACTTGCTCTGACTCTGTCTCTTTTATCCTAAATATAAAATGAAAATATTATTTACAGACTTTTGAAAGTGTTCCTTAAATTATTCTTTCAACTCTCAAATCATGCTAAAGCATACTGGGAAAGTATAAGATGGTCTTATTCATCCAGTGCTATTTGCTAGAGTGTGAATAGTGCATTAAGAGATGTGCTTAAATGCTTTTCAATTTGAATGTAGGATTGACAATGCCAAAAATAAAACTCTTAAGTAAAAACACCAACTGTATATGAAAAGAGAAAACAGTGCAGCAGAACTACATTTTGACTCTAGTGTTCAAGGACACAAGAAATGCCTCACAGAGAAWGCTCTTTCAAGGAACCCTTGCTCTGTTCTACATTATGTCAAGATTAATTAAGTTGACTGCATATGCAGAACAGATCCTCGGCTCTTCTTTGACTACCCTCTCCCAGCACGCCCCAGCCAAGTCATTGCTATGGCAACTAATCATCCCCAAATCCATCAGTACTACACTGACATGTATGATCCATCTTATGTTATTATTTATAATTGATCCCCATGGAAACATTAGCTAAATGCATGTAAKGCAGAGCTCAGAGAACACAGGTATGTTTGAAGCTGAATATGAGGGTATCATTGGAGATTCAGAATGCACATAATGTTTCCATTATTCAGCACTGTTTGCTATTCCAACAGCTTGTCTAACAGTAAAAAGCAATAATAAAGACTGCAAGGTTAATACTAGCAATCTGAGCAAAATACAGAACAAACTAAGACACATCATGGGAAAACAGGCTTACACCTGTGGACTCTCTAGAAAAATAGCTCTGGAAATGGTACAGCTACATTCTTCCAGGTGAAATTTGCCAAGTAGTCTTCCTAGTATAATTTAAGTACAATAATGAATGGGAATTTCAGACACACGTAGCCCCTCTTATTTTTGTCTTCTATGATACGAGATTCGGGAAGCAACAAAAGCAGAAATGGCTGGAATGAATGTCACATCAAATCCTACCTTAACCCTGCTAGAAAGAAAAGCAATTTTGRTTACTCAAAATAGAGAATTCCTTTGTTACGTTCTTTACTACTAAAAAACCAAATAAATGCTTCTCTCAAGGGGATTASTAATAATTCCACTGTCTGAATACTTTCTCTGATTAGCTATTTGTATTCTCCTGTTCTTTCTTGAAGAGACTGATCTGCAGCTACCTAGCTTTCCTTCTGGATTGCTGTAGGGTTCTCTTGCAAAGCTACTCTGAAGCATCAACTGACACAGAAAGGATCTTCTGCTTGCTTGGAATATGATCGTGTGCATCTGATATCTCAGCAACTGCAAGTACATTATGAGTTGCAATGACTTTACTGTGGTTTAATGCCCAAGTGTAGATAAACTTGGGAAATGAGGAGGCAGGGGAGAAGAATGTCCACTTAATACCACTAACTGAAAAGTTTCCTATGTGACTGTGCAAACTGCTGTATTTCAGTATCYCTTCTTGGGAATTTGCCACAGCCTAAGGTTTTGTTTTGTTTTTCTTATTTTTTACCTTCAGGGTATTTGCATAAATGTGGACTATTTCTGGGTAGCTGCAGTGAGMGTGTCAGAGAAGTAGCAGGTGATCCTGCCTGGTGCTTATGCCTTCCTGTTACAAGCATCATAAACTAATAGATCATTATGTGCAATTTCTGTAGTGAGTCTACATRCCACAGAAACAACAGTACAAAAATAGCAAACAAATGAAAATTAGTGCTCATACTGTACCAATGGGAGCCATAGGTTGAGGTAAAACACATGTTGGATGTTCAGTAAGACAGGCTAGAGAAATGTATGAGCTTACTGACATCAACAGAGACCAGAATAACAGTTTGAAAATCTGACCACCTTTATGAAAACAAAAGAAGAAAATGTACAAGACAAATTTTTAGGTTGTAGCAAGGTTAAATACTCTAGCAAAAAGAATACAGAAGAGTCTGTCCATTTTGTTTGGTTCCTGTGAACATCAGAAATGCTCCAAATTAAATAATGTGTCACAAATGCAAATTCTGTACTCGACCTATTGCAGCCAGTGTAAACAAGCCTGAGTGCAGTCCTTTCCCTCCTCTGTAAGAAGGAAGGCATTTGATATGCTCCATAGAATAAGACCCAGTCTTATTCTTAATTAATGTGTTTTATTAATATGAGGATGAGGTACAAGAGAGGGGATAGAGGGAGAAATAGGAAAAGATATTTCAGTTTTAAAGAACTCTGGGCAATATAGATGCAGAAAAAATTCTAAGTGCTGGCACTGCATTTTAAGTTTTAAGACAGCTACATTTTTGTACCCAGATATTGCTAAATCATACCTGTATAATCTCATGTTGTATCACCTCTAAATGGCAAACCATGCTTCCATTTCTCTCTAACTCATACCTTAGGGGAGCAGTTTTGCTGCTGTCTTTTCATTTAGGTTATTTCCTTARACTGTACAAATGATGTTAATCAGACATGCCTTGGTGAGTTTGGCCRCTGGTTTTGGCTTTTCCTCTTGGAGTCTGTGGCAATGGCTTCAGGATTGATATATGATCATGTATCATATATAATCTCCTGGGGAGAAAGGTTTATTCAGCCATTGAACCAGAAGCATATAGTGTGGGGTAAAGGGATATAGTGAAAATGCTTATATGCATATTTCCTAATACAGCAGTTAGAGGCAATGATAGCGATCTCTTTTCATAAACTATATTTTCATCCATAAACCAGTCTCTTGTTACTTGTGGCTTGGCAAACTGCCTATTTTCKAAAGTATCTGTATGTTTTTATTATTCAATTTCTGTTTTGTTTTTCACTCTAAGAATCTCCTTAGAACCCACTCAACTTATCCTCTTCCRTAGAAGAACTCAGTCTCATCTGAGTTTGAGCACAAATCTATCATTTCACTGTTATTTTCCCCMAAAAAAATATTTAAAAAATACATATATTTGTTCTCAGTCAAGATGTCCAGCTTGGCCCACGTTAATCCAGGGTTTTGTAATATTTGAATTCTTAAAGGATTTAATATCTGGGAAATTATTAATTATTTGCTGAGCAAATGTATTCTGCACTTTGCAAATGYTGTAACTTTGTCAAGTTTCGGTGACTTTCAAATGGATGGCAAGATGTCCAACCTTGACCTGTAGAGAAACTTCTGCCAAATTTCAAAATAATGAATGACACAGATGGTTAAAGAAAAGGTCACCGTTATCTATTTAGCATGGGTAAAGAATATTTTTCCTTGCCTTTCAGAAACAGATGAGCTAATTACATTWAAAAAAATCAAACAAGAATATGGAACGTTTTGGCCCAAATAGCTCATTAGCTTTTTTTGGGTTTTGGATGATAATCAGAAACGATTAATAAGGTCACTTTTATTTCAGACCATAATTTTAGATGCTTCTGATTGAAACCATGACTGCGTTGTCTGAGTTTTTMTCTTCAGACCTGCCTCATGTTGCTGTTGTCCTCAAATTTTAAATGTGATTTGTTGACTTCCAAACATAAGCCTGTTGCTGATATGAACAGATATTGCCTCAAATTTTGATTTAATGAGTGGCTGCTGAAAATATGGGGTTTTACTACTACCATCCATCAAATATTAATGTTTAAATATTTTCTTTATGTTTTAAAGCATATAACTTAAGTAGTTATATAGCTAGTTTGAAAGTATGCAGAATTCTCAGAGAAAAAGAATAAAATATTTTTGAAGCCCATAAACTTTTAAAGGTTTGTACCTTAGCTTCACAACTGTCACTAAATCAAGTAGGGTTCCCATTCTATTTTATATAGACAGCTTGGGGAGGTTTCCTGCCAAATAGTAATGAAATAATAACATAAAACTACTACTAATGTAGTGAAATAATTTAAGGTGTTTATCAGTAAAACTGATTTAGATGTGTCATTGTATATAGATTATTAAAAACATTAATATTGAAGCTTTTAATATTAGTATCTATTGAGTTTGAGACAGAATAATAATCAAAAGAAATTGGATAGTAAGTAATTTTTTCAAACACAGCACAAGAAGGTTAGGACCTGACAAATATTCTGGTATTTTTTATTTTTTTAGTTTAAAATGAAAGCATAATATATGCAGAGTTATGCTAAATAAGAAACCTGATTGGATAATTAAAATTATTTGATAGTTCTTCACTTTAAATAAAAGAACTGTTATCACTTTAGAGTAATCTATCTAAGTGAGTGTGTGCATTTTACAGCTGACATTTTCTCCTGTTATTAAATCTTTCACATAATAAGAATAATGTTTCTTTAATGACTCCCTGCACCATTCCTCAGACAGGAAGTGCTAGATTGGCCTGCTGTTGTTCCCACTTACAGCACAACCAATTTGATGATAATCAGGGTAGCAGCTGCTGAGAGTAGCGGGATGCTGGAGGTAACACAGGGTCTGCCTGGGGCTGGGGAGCGGGATCAGCAGCTCCCATCCGGCCTCTTCTCCTGGAGGCAGGAAAACAGCATCCTCCTTCCTCTGTTCCCCCCCAACACACACWCTTTTGGGGACTTCTCTTCATTGCTTCTCCAGCCATGGTCCTCAGCTCCTGGAGGATCCAGGATGAGGAGCTGGAAGATGCCTTTCTGTCATACTAGGTCTCTGCAATGCTTTCTTGCTCCCTTTACAAGTGCCACGAATGAAAATGGTTCATAGGGCTGAGAAATCGTGAGTGTACTCTAGCTYATCGATACCTCTCTCATCTTTCAGTGATTCATATTATATGGTACCTTWAACTAGAATTCAAACCTCAAGGGAAAAAAGAGTGTTTAATTACTAAAATGTCACAGGATTTATGTTCGTATACACACACGTTTGTATGTACACATGCATGAAGGTGTGTATATATATCAGAAATCTCTGTAGGAACATTTTGATAACATTTTGTAGGCAAATTGTCATATTTTCAAGAGGTGGTGAAAATATTTTGAAAGGAATGCACTTAACTTTCTATTGTTTTCCTAAAAGTGTACCTGCTGTTGCCCGGCAAGACTTAGACTATGAAAGAATGGCATAGAATGTCATAACTGCACACACTCCTTCTAGAAAAAATATCTTTTAAATGTTTTGGATGTAAAATTATCTTTATGTGCTGGCTTTATTTGAAAACATATGGGCTTGCTAAGAAAACATCTTTAGCTGAACAATGCCAATTGAATAATATGCAAAACTTACTGAAAACAGATACTAAAGCAGGTAAAGGATAGAAAAATATATACCAAAGTGTGTGGRAGGGGAAGTCATTATCTTTCCTTTCAGAATTAATGCCATGCTCTCTTTTAATATACCCGTATGTAGAAGGTATTGAGTACCTGCAATTTCAGACACATATCAGTGCAGATTTCTGGAACTCAACACTTGATTGGGTCAGTTTTATTATACAAATATATATATAATATAAATATATAATAAATATAAGTGTATATAATGTTTTGCACACAGAATATAAAACAAGATGAGGGAATGAGTGAAATAAATGAGCAGATAGTATCTGCATAATCACTGACTAGAGCTATGGATTAGGGAGCTGATCACAGATTTTGTAGCTTTGCTTTTATGTGAATTTTGTTCTAGGAATAATTTTTATGTGACAAGAGTAAATGATAAGTTAGAAAGTAAAATTTCATTGCAGTGAATGAGAAAGCTCAAAATAAGATTCACAAAAGCTAGAGAAAGTCAGGCATTATGAAATGTTTTGTGTTTTCTTGACACAGTTCTGTAAAACTGTCTAAATAGAGTACAATAGCAGAAAAAGGGCAGTAAAGAAAAACTGGAGGGATTTATCATGTTGGTATATTCAGTTTTTATGATGATTGCAGCAATATTAAAATATCCATTTTTCTAATTTTTTTTCAATTTAAAGGCATCACATAACATAATGAAATGTGTTTGTTTCCTTTCTTAAGCTGATATCTTAGGTTGGTTTTGAAAAATTTTCCTGTAAAAGTAATGAATTTGTGATTCCATACAATTCAAACAGAAATGCTTCTAATGATCCAGCACTAAGGTGGAATAGAATTCTATGATTCTATGATATATTTTTCTGAGACTGCTGCAGCTAAGTATCCCATAAGAGATTTCCACGTAGTAGCAAAGTGTTTTTATAAGTGATGCTGCCTCCACAGCACCCAGAAKCCAGTTCTAGCTGATGGTGAGAGCCATTCTAACTAATGGTGAGAACGTTGTAACAAATCTTTGAATTTATAATTGTGTGGAAAGCTTTTCATTGTCTATTGTAAAATAGCTGTATAACCAACTGGATTAGTTCTGTACATCCAACAGATATTGTTTCTTCTTTCTGCAGAGATTACGCATGTCGACGGGTCCCTGATATATTATGTCTCCCCTTYCTGTTGTATGTCTGGCAGAAGTATAAATTTAATATTAAGCAAATGGTCACAGTGATGTTAGCAATAGGTTACTACAGTTGGCCGACCTGACTACTAAAGATGTGATTGCAATCTTATMATTTAGACAAAAATACCTGAGAAAATGCATCACAGTTTAGAAGACCACATGGTTTCTACATGAGAAATATTATTTCTCTACAGGAGAAATAAGCATGAGGACTTATATATGCATATATAATATTTTTTGTTATTATTTTTGAAAAATTARGATGCAGGAGTTTTCATGTCAGGGCAAATCCTTTGCAGGTGGACAAATCTGTATTTTTCATTACATATACTAAATGCCAGAATGTATTTGTTAAGATATGAATAACTATGCAATGGAAAAGATATGCACGTGCAAGAGAAAAATGTTTTAATAACATTTACCAAAAAAACCTAAAAATTATATAGAACTTCCAAACCATTATCTTTATAGCATTTTAAACAGCATTTAAGGTTTCAGAATTACACCTACTTTATGCAGAAAATAAATTTTCTCTTGCTACTCTAAATAGAACATCATCAGTGGAAATAGTGATTTAAGTTCCTTTCTCCAGCATTAAAAAATGAATAAAGAAAAAAGACTGGAAATTTCTTTATAGAGGTTAGGAATGGGAGCTGCAATTCATTTGCCCTGAAAGGACAGATGCAGCCAAACAGCGGGCTTTTGCTGCAAGGATGGCAGCATGAGTTTGCTACCTGGGATCTCTTCCTTGGCACCAAGAGGCTGTCAGATTATTACCTCAGGAGACAGAAGACTGCCCAAGKAGTTTTATCCCTTCTGGCCTTGGACTATGAGGTTTTATATCCTTTTGTCACCAAGTAAATCACTTTTCATGGAGAGGATTTATTTTCCAATTTTGTTATCATACAGCATCTGCATTGCATGTGACATGCAGTGATTACCAAATTTTCTTTCTCAGTTAATTGTTGCCTCAAGCAACCATCAACTAAGGCCAAAGTTCTATGAATTTAGGAACTCTGTACCATTAGCATTCACTGAATTTTTCCTGGTAACTTTTTAGGATTACTTTATCCATGCCAAAAGCCATGCAGAGGTAGAATTCTAGCTGTGATTTGCAATGTGTAATAAAATATTTCTTAAGAACAGAAAATGAAAAAATTATTTCTATTTGTCRCACAGTATATAGCTTTAATCAAGAAGGAGGTTTAAAGATGGAGCCAATGTTACTTTCTGGTTGTAAAAACCACTTAGTGGCCTCTGTAGATGGTATCATATAACATAAACAAAGCAGCCCCATTTTACTTTGTTACACAGTCGTAGGTTAAAAACAGAGGACTGGGCTGTAGATGGGGAATAGCATTTTTTTTTTTTATTGTATCTCTTTAACCACTGAAAATTTTTTCAAGACGGTGAAAAAGAGAAATAAGTCACAACTACTTAGTCTTCCTAGGGGCTTTTTCTGTCACTAAAAGTTGATTCCATCTTGGTTATTTTTCATCATAGAATTACCAACCATTTAGATTGTTAGTTCATGGCAGAATGACATTCATTGTGTTTGCATGTTTTTTGGTTTGTTTTTATTTTGATATGATTCCTTTTGTTTTACACTGTATATCCTGATAATGTGCATGTAGCCCATCCCTATCAGTCAAAAAGTCAAGGATTTAATATTTATAACAAACATATTATCTCTATTAGATACTCAAAGGTATGAATGCTTTATAAACCAGGTTACACTGTTGGAAATGATGTAATGCTAAAATATTTTATAACAACAAGAAAGCTATGAAGCAAAATGAAAACATGTCTTGCAGTCTCTCGTGTWTTCCTCTGCTTAGCACATGCACTTTTACTGCCCTTCTTCTGTGAGTTTCTAACATTTCTTTTTAACGATCTTATTTGTATAATCCCCACTTTGGCAATTTGAAAACAGGCTTTAGTGATAAATTCTTTTTAAAGAGGATGGGTTCAATTAAATGCTTAGGCAGATGTTAGCAGTATCCTTAGATAGTAGCCTGTGTTTTATTCCAGTCACTGGGGTCACCACATCTCCCATCTCGCTTCTACTTCCTTCTATCAACTATTCACATTTTACAACCGTTGCTTAAGCTTCTTCAGATTCTTGAAATCTTTTTGCATACAAATATTTCATATCAGGCTTTACAATAATTGAAATGTAAATTATACTATTAATAATACTAGTARTATAACTATTATAATAGCAGTGCTTTACTATAGGTTAAGCATCCTTAACTGAGATTTAAGAGGTAAGTACTTTTAAGAAGTAAGTCCAACTGTCAGCATGTTACCAATATTGACACTCATATCAGTTTGATTTCACTTCTTCTACTCTGTTCTSAAGCTGTAGAGATGGTAGTGACCCATTCAGGTCCTCTTCTGTGTGGCAAATGTAAATGATGTTTGTGTCATGGCAGGCTGGGAGCAAGAGTACCCAGCACTGGTAGCTGATGCACTGGTGCACAATCCAGCAGAATGACATGCTGAGACTTTAAGAGTAAGCACTGCCTGTTAAAGGCCTCATTTCTGGTGATGCTGAGCACCTTCTGGGAGGTGCTGAACTGACTTAGCTGTGATGGAGTGAGTATTTCAGAGGCTTCTTGAAAAATCATTCGGCTTTTTGCAAGGTTGGATGGTGCTAACAAAGAATTCAATTAGTAAAATATGGGATAGTCAAGTAGGAAGAAAATCATGCAATTAAAGTGGCACAATGCATGACTCTCATTCTAATTGTACTTCTCTTTACCTTTGTTGCATGTATACACTGCTGAATGTTGAACAGGTCCTAAAATTACATTATTTACTTTTCTAAATGAAATCTTTTTATTACTGCATCGTACAGGCCTGTTATTTACATTATGCTTGCACGTGGTGTACTACAGCCTGGTTGAGATTTCAGTGTAACCAGCTTTTGTACAAACATAGAGTAAAAGTAATTYCTGAAGTAATAAATTTGTAGGGGGTAGCTTTACTGCATTCTAAGAAGATGGAGAATGGGAAAATCATAACTCAATGCCTGTCTCTTTTTCAGAATTATTTAGCATATAATTTTTGTTCAGGTATTTCTAACTATTTCTGTAGGCCTTCTGAGACTAGAAGAAAATGAAACGTGTCATGACTAAATGTTCTGTGACACAATATGTGAATTGGATATGAAAATTTTTCTTTCTCACTTAATTTTTACATTGGTTTTAAGCCAATGTTTGTTCAAGTTCTCTCTCACCATCTTAATAGAAATTGGTGGAATTGTCTAACTGGATTTGGTTAAGGAAGGACTTACTCTTGAAAATAAAGAGTAATGAGCAGGGAGAAGAGATGTAATCAGCCTGCCAGAGTTTGAGAAAACTCCAAAATGCACCTGAATGATAATGTTTCCAGGAGATTTTCTTACTATTCTTAGAATGTTTTGGTGCTTCCTTGGGGTTAAGTAAAACTTGAATTACAGCTTCAAAAAAAAAAGGAAACTGCTGTGGCTTATTTGTTTACTTCCATGGATGCAAGATGGAGCATCTGGGCATCCTTGTCATCCTACTGTTAGAAGCAGTAAGGAATAACTGGGAACAATCAAGAAGGGCTAGCTGAAATATTTTTAACTATTGTTTAGTAAGGCCTMAATTTTTAATTTAAGGACCAATCTTTCCTTATGCTGTGAGTTATACAATAAGGCCAGAATCTTTTTGGCACCCATTTAGAGTATGCTGCTTTTCTGTGAGAGTTTTATCTTTCCTTGAAAAATACACAGCAAGCTGCACTGAAATTTTATAAAAGTGGTCAACCAGGAATGGTCTGGCTCTATTTTATAGAGTCTGTTATTGCAAAGCCCTTGTATATCACAGCCACGTCATTATTTACTGCCTAATGCAGTATATGTAGTGTAGAGATATGTTTATGTAAAGGCAATTTTGAGTTTTCTGTTTAGTGCAAGTACAACCTGCAGGGCTTACRTAGTTACTTTGAGAAGTTAAATATGGAGTTTGGTGCAGCCCTGTCATTCTGTGTGTGTTGTACATCTTCCTCTGCTCTCTCTCTGCTGTTAGCATAAGATCCTTGTGACAATAGGTATCCATGACTTTGCTCTAGTAATACTGAAGTAGTATTAAAGTAAATATGATCATATAGGAATTGCACATAAATGTACTAAGAGATGCAAAAATGTTTYTCTGCCTCTACTGCCTCCTGTCTAATGTTAAATGACTATATAAAGTGAGTAAAGGAACATTTAAATGATGACTTTTTCTTGCTTATGATCATGTTTTCTTACTTTTGTTTATTATCTATTACATTTTCTAAGTGAAACACAGCTTTTTTTTTTTAAATTTCATCTACATCAACTACATAAAGTGAAGAAAAGTTCCCCCCCACTCCCCTCACCCCTGGAAAGGAGCTCTGCCTGTAGGACATCCATAGCTGAATAAAACAGATTTCTCCTTAATTTAAAGTTTGTCSTCATTGCTTCCTAGCATCACTGGATCTGCAGCACTAGATATAAGACAATTGGATACAACTATAAAAACAACTATTTCCAATCATATTCCAATCATACATAAAGCGGACAGTAGTTTTGAGGTCATCTTCTGCAAGTTGATCATTAAGTTAGCATCATATAATCCACATCAAATGTATTCCTGTAATATATTTTAGCTTCAGTGTAGCTGTTGTTAATTGCTAATCCATATTCATTGAACAGAACAAATGAGGACAGTGAGAGAGAAACTCGATGTACCAACACATCAAATGTGTGAACTTCTGAGCTCAGCATTTCATCCAGATCACTTGTTTGTCTATTTTCTGTCTCCACGACTTCAGAAAGCCATTAGTGGTTATCACAGGATTTGCCTGACTAAAGTTATTTTTTTCAGTGAGTGTGTCTGCTGTATACATAGACGTTAATTAGATATTTGAAGTTATATATGTCCTTCTGAGTGTGGTTATTGTTGAGCATCAGAATGTGCTTGCATTTTAAAAGATTGATTGTATTTTGGTAATTACTTTTTCAGCATGTCCTTTTGAATCTATATTTCTTTCATCTGTAATATATTAAACTTCTAGTTGAAGCTCCTGTGTTGTTGTTCTTGGCATAGCATACATTTCTTTTTAACGTTCAGCTTTGAGCACAGCTTGCTAGGTTTATCATTTACAGTTTTTAGGGCTTAATCGAAAGCCCATTGAGATTGAMATAAAAAAGGCTCTCTTTGACCAGTCAGCTTTGGATAATGTTCCTGGTATTCTCCCTTGTGTGTATTACTCACAGATTGATCCCAGCTGGGTACAGTTTTTTTCAAGTATTTGCCAAGTAGTTTATGTCTTTCAGCAAATGGATTACTTACCAAGTATAAGGATTCATGAATCATTTTCTGAACTACTCTCTTCAGTACTGCTGTTGCTTGATTTGTAACCGAAACAGAGAATTAATTTAGTTTTCCACTAGATAACAGTTTAGGGTTTTAATAGAAGATGAATGAAAAATAGAAAATAGTAAATCATAGGCAAATAATGCATATTCTTACCAACATAGAAATATTTTTTCCAATAAAGCAGGCACAGGTATTTATATGAAGAAATGTATTCTATAGAATTGATAAAAACTGTCTGATTTATATGAATATGTGTGGATCTGAGATACTGACCGTGTTTGCAATCCAAGTCTTATACTACTGAGCTTCCATCTTTTTTAGTACTTTTTGCTGTTAAAAGTAGTAAGTAGAAAAAATGGAATKATAATAGAGTTATAATAGAATTAAATCCATTTAACCTATCCATTAATATATTTCTACAATAATATATATTAGATAAACTAGGTTTTACTCTTAGGACTTAAAAGAACTCCCCAAAATAAACTCACAGAAAAAGACTTTATTTGGGCAGAGATGAAGAGGAACAGATTAATTATGGCCTGATACGTAAGTAAGAACTGCTGAGGAATTATCAGAGGCTCTGTAGTGTGCGGTGAATTAAATGAGACTCTTTTAAGTTTAGAGAAGGGATTTTTCTAMTGGATGTATTTCACAAACTGTCTCATGCTCTACTGTGATCTGTGTTAAGAAAGCTTTTATTCTTTCTTTTCCTATTACAGAAAGCCTCTAGTATATTTAATGGTGCCAGTATATTTGTATAGTCTGATTAGAGATTAATACTTACTCCTTCATAGTGTTATTACAWGGGAAATTGCCATGTCAAAACTTGAATTTAGTACCTAATTTGGTATACGGYATCACTCTGTGAATATGCTAGCACATGCCTAAACTGCAATTTAGTTTATGAATAACATGTAATATCTTCCTTGAGTTGGATATAAGGCAAATCTGGAAACAAAAACTAGACTTCCATTTTATTATGTACTTAGACTAATATAATAACTCATTCACATCTATGACACGGTATGCATGGAATGCCAAGTGCCATCAGGCTTGATGACAGCACTGATCTTTACGCTGGGCACATGACTGTTGAAACAGAATGTTATGGATGGCAATCCTTCACCTGGGAAAGACCATAAAAAAGTCTTGGGGAAGGAGGAAAAGTCCCCGATATATTTCATAAGACCTTAATTTAAGGCAAGATTTTAGCATAGATTTTCCAAGAAAATTTTWAAATGCAGAGTRCTGAATATAAAAATSCTGCATTTGTACAAGAAGATTTTCWGGAAATTGGAAAATCTGCRATTCATGACTCTTWGTATTATTATACAGATTGCACAGCTAACATGTTTATTCCATGTTTTTTTYCTGAAACTAGAGGAGACATACACCTTTTAATGCAAATCTACCCTTTCATTTCATTTAAAATACCAGTTCTGAACAAGTTTTCCATGAGTCACTAGAGTTGTAAATAGGGTGACTATGTTCTCTTTTTCGTTTCTTGTCATACACCTTTTTTTAATAATTCATTAGCTGTAGAAAGTGGTTGCTTTTCTTATATTTCAAGACTAGATAGATAACTAAATGCATTTAGTTCAGCCAAATAGCTGGAGTAGGCTAGGTAGGAAACCACAAGAAATAAACAGCGTGACTGTATCAGTTACTTTGTCTTGAGATATAAAAAATGGTTAATGGATTTTTGAATACTACAGTATCCTGACTAGGTTTGAGTTGGTGTAATTTGAAGTTTAACAACGAAGCAGATATTTACATCTGTGTTTATTGAAACAAAGTCTCGGGTCATTCTTCACTGCAGCATATATATTATGCAAACCAAATCAGGTCTCCTAGGAATGGGAGTGTGGGTTAAGAAGGAGAAATTTGTCTGATGTTTTCTTTTTCTGAAAGACAGAAGTGTCTTGAATCATTATGAGAACATGGTTTCATCATACAACAGAAGTCCTAATGTGTTTATTATCTTTTCCTTCTTCTTTGTACATGGGTACCCTGCCAATACATTGAAGTATGGAGACTTCATTTAAAAAATGATGTAAAATTAATGTTAGAAGCTACAGTAGCTCTGTTAGCTTCAGTAACATATTTGAGACRTGTTCAAATTTTTATAGCCATGTAAGAAAGTTTTCTGGGTTTAAAGCCAGTATGAAAAACAWCATCAGATGGAACACAATGTCAGATCTAGTGATCTTTCAGGTGGCACTGTCTCACTCGAATAGGTTTTCATTGAGATACCATTGCTGTTGTGCAGTAGGAACAGTACAGGGTGTATRAACAAGCTCTTCAAGTAGATATGTTATTACAGTGATTAGGATAGCTTGTTCTAAATGATTACCTCATTTATATTTTTCCCACTTCTACCTTATTTATAATATTTGCATCTTACTGAAAAAGTAAAGGAACAGTCAATGGGTTTTCACATTAGGCATAAAGGACCTCAAACCTGAGGACGTTTGAAACACTGATAGATCAGAAAATAAGGAAAAAAGGTATGGCTGAGGTATTTCAAACTAAGGTGAATTTTTCTTCAGCATATTTTAGAACTATGTGCTTTAGAACCCTGGTGTTTTTTATTGASCATTATTATCTTGATATATTAGAAACAAATGTCTCTGTGATTCTTCAGGAGAAAAATCATTTCCTAGCTCTCATTCCAAGTATGTAAAAGATGGTATGGTAATAGCTGTATTAAATCAAATTTTAAATTGCATCCTCTATATTTTACTTGAGATGATAAGCAACTTCTGTGGTGTAGCTACAAAACAGATTTTTGTCCAAAAGAGGGAAGTGATGAATGTAGTTCTCTAGTATAATATAACGGATTATAGGAAATCTTGGTGTATATGCAAACCAGGTCTCATACAAAAAAACCAAGTCAGAAGTTTCCGTTTTACTGTACAAAAGTTGCATACCTTGTAAGCAGCTGATAGAATGATGTACCTAAATATGCAGAAATGTGGAGGAACATTCAGACCTATRTTCTCAAAATTATCTGTATGATTTCAGAAAGTTCAATTCTGTTTAGAAATAGACTAACACCAAAAAATGAGTCTAAGCATAACTGGGGAGAATAATTTGTCAAAGCAGCAGAAATTAATCCTAAGTGACATACTTATGTGAATATTTAAGTACATGAGGTGAAGAAAATATGCAAATCATGTCATCAATACCATGCATAGATTTTTGACAACATTGTTATCAAAACCTTAGCTTTTTAAGGCAGAAAAATACATATACTTCCTGATTCTGAGGGGATTTGTTTCCTTTGCCAGTTATATAAATAMTGTCCTCGGTGTCCTTTGTGATGAAGGAACCTCCGTGCATCTTCTGTGGAGTTTCTTAGGAGTTAGTTCAGAGAAAGCTATTGCTTCTTAATATTAGATACTAGCATGAAATTCTTTGTGACATACAATTTTCTTTTCACCAAAGAATTTTATATGCTTCCTTTTTCTACTTTTTTCTAAACAGAAGAGACTCATTTAATTAAATATTTTGAATTTTGCTTGACCTTGCTTCACTCTTTTCACATACTTCAATATGCTTTTTTGTAATAATCTGCGAAGTATTCTTAATTGTGCAACACTAAAATATTTACAGTAAATAGGAAAGCAAATATAAATTAAAGGAAATTGTATTACTAATCAGATTTTAGAGATAGATGCTTTTGTATTTCTAATGCTTTTTCTACAGTTAAACCCTATGTTGAGGATTTTGGTTGTTACTCTACTAACATGTCATGCAGTCATAAAAAGAAGCACGACAGAAAGGGACCTCGTTATATTATTCAGCCCATCTTCTTTCCTTGATGCAAGACTCTTATTCCTTATAAAGGCTGTTGTCATCCATGTTTTCTTTGCAGGCAAAGCTTTGCCCTGGCTGACCTGTGCTTTCCAAGATCAGCACATTTCTACTTTCTCCATACACGTTGTTTCTCTGAGGTCACTGATTAWATAAATCAAGCAGAAGTGGTCTGGTATTGATCTTTATAGCATGCTGTTAGTATTTTCCCTGTGTTCTACATTCTTTTATAAGCACTTCTCTTTAATACCCGTATTAGTCCATTATCCATTCAAGCAGCTCAGCAGTACCAGTATTAAAATCATTCCTCTTACACATAACACACAGATGACTCAAGGATCAAGCAAAAATTTTTCTTCAAATAACTTAATATTCACACTGCTTTGATACAAATATCTTTCTCTTCAAAGACTATATTGAAAATATGAAAATCAGAATTGATATTGGATTAGCAAACTGCAAGTCTTAAATTATTACTGCAGCTTTAATTTTGCAGGTTATCATCTCTTGTTTTAACACTAGGAATAGTCACTTTTTAATGTATATATGTATTTTTATTTACATTACAAAGCTGGAATAGTTATCAGGAAAGCAGTAGCTTTTATAACAAACAAAAGGAAAATGAATGGATTCTTTGGAGAAACATGTGTTTCTCATCTCTAAAATAATCCCCTTTGAATTTCTCTGCAACCTTTGATAGCTGCTGTCAATCAAACATCCAACATCTTGTGGCCAACATAGCTGGCAAGCAGTTGTGCTCGCATATGACACAGATGCTGCTCACTTCTATTTGGCTTTTGGAAAAGGAGCGTGTTGGACATCTGCTACAACATTTGATTTATCATGCAATGTGAAGCTGTTTTAAGAATATGCTGWTACCCCTAGGATTATTCCAGGAAGTTCAACTTAGATCCTTATTGTTCTTGTTTTTTTGTTAGTTATTTCAAATAAAGCAAACTGATTCAGGAGATAAATTTTACATATATCCTGAAAATTAATTGTTTTGTGCTGTATTATTCATTTTTACTAATAGAAAGCTTAAATATTAACTTATTAAGCTGTACAGTGTGGTGTAAGTATGAAATCAAATGGCYTTTAAGATAGCATATTAGAAATTATGATCTTCAGATTTCGTGGTAAGCAGAATTTCACTTACATTCTTKAGCTAAAACGGCTATATATATAAAGAAATGTGCTAAACATTTCTGTGACCTAAATAAATAGCCTGATTTTCCAATAAGAAGCATCTTTTCACTTCCTCTTAAATTACCTGCCTGYGGGGTTCTTCCAGACTAACCAACCCTGGGGTTCTTGTCCTCCACAGACAGTATGTGAAGATTTGGTCCAGCTCAAGTAGCAGAGTAGCACAGTTTTCTAGCACTTGCATGASAGCATTCAGGGCCAGCTACATTTGTGGTAACACATTTTGATTATTTCCTGCAGTGAGGAGGAAACCTACAGATATATTGGGGGGGAGTTTTCTGACCTAATATCCTAAAGGATTAGCCTAGTGGTTGTTTTTTTTTCCTCTTCTTTTTTTGTATGTTAAAATGAACAATCCAGAATTTGTCCTGAGAATCTTTGTGATAATTTTATTCAATATAAATATTCAACTRACTTGAGATTACATTTTCAGTCCAGCATGCAGTGAGGAACCTGACAATCAGGGTGATGCTCCATATAGAGTGCTCTACGTAGAAGGAACAGACAGGCATCTGTGCAGACTCTCACACACTGTTAGGACACACAGACAGTGTGACACATTRCATAAACCAGAAACCTCAGCGGAAGGAGTACCTAAATTTTATACCTGGCTTTTGGTGATATATTTAATTTAAAATATCTTTTTGACATTCCCACAGATAGTGAATTCTTGTTGTGAATTTTAAGTTGAAGACTTGGAAGCCGAGATACCTCCATCATGTTCTGAAGAGGCGCCGCAACTTACTGCAAGTGTTCTGTAGCAGAAGAAAAATKACAGAAATATACTGAACAGGGTATGTGAAATAAGCTGTGTGTCTTAGCTGCAGTCTGGTGTCTTGTGTTTTGATTAATGCCCTCTTTCCAGTACTTACTTTGCATTTTATGACTCTGCTTACCCTCACTTCTCTCCTTTCGGTGTTGCTATCATGCTGTGTCTGCATCCACATAAGCTGCTTTTGTTTGGAGAAGGGCCTGTTTTCATGTTCTGCTCTTAAAAGCTGTTACAGTCCCAGCAGATTGCTCTGACAGTAGCTCTGTCTTCAGTTGTTTGCCATTAAAAAAAAATCAATGCTCTCTTTTTTTTTCCCCCACTTATGCCCTTCTTCAGACTGCCATAGAATACAGGTGGCCTCCGATCACTGATGTTATTTAGTGAAGCCTCGTGTAGAGGCTTGTTACATTTCCATCATTTCCCTCTGTTGGCCAGCAATTAATTTTTGATATAGCTCTTGGCACTGTCAAGTGCTTTTGTTTCACTAGTCCTGAACTTCATTCGGGTTTCAGACACATCACTATTTCCAAGGGTTTTCTCAAATTTAAATGGAAATGTCACTATGTTAACTACTAATGAGCTTCTTTCAGCTGAACAAGTGTCTCAGAGATTAGGATGTAATGGTGACTGTACAATTTCTGCATGTGTAGACTTCTCTTTCAAGCAACAACAGAGTATAYTGTAGGACAAATACAGCAAATACTTTGTAGGAACATTTGCTGTTGCACTTCACTCATCATCTGGRTTTTATATGGCCCAGACATGCTGGTGTTTTGAGCTCAGAGGTGTATGTGTCTGTGTGCATTCATGGGACATAGAAGGGATTAGGCCTTTTGGAATRTACCTTGGGACAGGAAGAGGAAACCCATTTATATGGGTTTCTATTGCATTTYATTCCCAAATGTTTGATGTGAACCTGATTAAAGATGGGGGAAATAATCTATACTCTGAAGGCTGAGCAAGAAGATGCCATCTGCTGACACAACTGTCAAGTGTGTGCATTCAGGTACTTGGTACTTTGGATTTAGACTCAGCCTGAGATGACTACCCTAGAAACGCACTCAAGTGCAATTTGAGAAGAGGATGCTGTAGGAGTAAGTGGTAACCCAGYGCAGAGGAGGTCAGGGAAGTTGAGACATAGGAAGCTAATTAGCTTCCTGCAATCCAGGCTCCAGATGAGCTCCTGCAGATGAGACGAGACCTGCGGGTTGGCTGACCAGATGTGTTGCTGGGAAGAGATGTAAAATTGCTCTAGAAGAACTGCGTGAGCGAACGGAGTGCATTAACAGAAGGTGCAATAACCTGCCCTAGAACAGAGTAAGGCTACTGCATTTCAAAAGCTTCTCCAATAATTACATTTTTGTACTAGCCTGAAATTTTCAAGAGACTTGATATTCAGAATTCAGCTCTTTATAAATGATTCCTAAGTCAGTTATTTTCTCTGTGGCTCTCCTAATTCTGTGATTCTCTTTTTTGGAAGATAYGTGCTTAATAGATAAACGTGGCCAACAATAAATAAATATGAACGAGTAAACAAAAGCACTGAAGGATAAAATTCCAAAGCTAGGATCCAACAGCAAGTCAGAGAACACAATTAAAGCTTGGCAACTATCCTACATCCAAGCTTTCTGTRTATGTACACATACAGACACAGGCACACACACACAGACATACTTAAATACAAAATAGCTCCATGTAGGAATAYTAAAAATACACAGATTGTCATATATATGATAAATACATAGGTATGGAACACCATAATTTCCCTAAGTACAGTACTACACTCAACACTGTTTTAATGAAAGGGGTTTTTTTCAAATTTCAATACTCATAAATTTGGAAACGCTTCTGTGTGAATCAGATGTCATGGATTGGCAGCTCATTTCAGGAACCCAGAGCATTTGAACAGAGTTCTTATTTAGGAGCTCATTTAGTATAAAAAGTTGAGACTTCTTCAAAGCAGAAGTCAGGTATCTTTTGCTTTGAAGCAGAATTGTAATCATWGTGTGAACCTGAATAGGAATCAATATTGAGCAACAGAGGAATCATGAGAGGCATGTAATCTTAGTAAAAAGATTTTGTAATCGCAATAAACTAGTTGTTGTCGTTCTTAAAATAAGTATATACCTATATGTCAAAAGGCACCACAGGAGAAGAAAAAATGTGGTATAGTTTAGTGGAGAAGTACAAATGTGCTTCCAGTTCCATAAAAAGCTGGAGGTAGAAATCCAGATCSAGTGGAGTGCATTAATAAAAAACAAATGTTACCCACCTTAGTTTAAAAGATGAAGATTAGGAAGACTGATGGAATTATTTTAGAGAAGCAGTTAATAAGAAATTAAATATTTCAGACACATGCAGTCTGTTAGAGAGCTGCTGGGTCATTGGGCCTACCAGAGAGTGAAGGGAGCGTTTAAGGTGAATAAGGTTTGTGCTGGAAAGCTAASTGATTTGTAACTCTTCTCAAAAAAATGCAAATTAAAATGTCAGAGGAGATACTTGAAAAACATTTAGCAGAAATAGAAGGGGTGCAGGGAAGGGTGACAGTGTAATTATAGAYCTGGAATGACTGTGTAAGAGGATAGATTTAGAAAGATTAGAAGTGTCCTTCGTGGAGCAAAGAGGAATGAAATGGGGCATGATAAGAAACATGCAAATAAGGAATATAAAAATAAGATCATTTTTACTCACTTTAAAACTGCACGTATACTCTCTCAACAAAATACATAAGTAGCCTGGGGAGCTCATTGCCACAAGCTTTATAATAGTGGAAGTTTCTCTTTTGGGCATTCTGTGTAATGTTTGTCTTTGTAGTAAGTATTGATGCAGTTACATAAATTACAGTGCATTAAACTGAAGCAACGCTTTAAGAAGAACAATGGTGAAGTTTCTACAAAAAGTGGCTTATTTTATTACAGAATTTCTAGAAGTTTCCATGAAGTACTTAATACAAACCTGGATGGAGAAATAGGTTCTAAAGAGTACTACTTTWAACCAATATGCCAGTTTCCTGTGGGAATCAACAATTCAACATGCAGATTTTTGGCAATTACGTTTCAGTCCAGAAAAACACTTCCAGGATATATGTATGTATGTGTAGTTTGCTAGTATATTTTCATAAACTGTCTTTCACMGTTTTATTATGTATTTCTTTGTCTTTGATGCCTTTCTTCACCAAACAGCCAAATCGAATCCTTTCCTTTAGCTTTTTCTATGTATTATATTGTATAGCCTTATTTATTATGTTTACTATTGAGCACAGAAACAGTTGCCTTCTACACAACTGAAACATGAGTACTTTAACTGCAGGTGCGATCGTGTTCATTTACGACTTGGTAATCAAGTTTCTCTAACTCACTTTGCTTTCCATTAAGGTCTGAATTCTAACAGMTAATGTTTTTCCCTCTTGTGAAGTATGGTTGAAATGGATGCAGAAATGCCTACATTTAATGGTTTGAGTGAAAAGTGTTTTAAGTGAGAGATCTCCAGGAACTTACAAGACTGTAAAACAGAGTGTCCAAATCAGAATAACTTTGTGCACACTGTGTTAGCYTTACAGAGAAAAATGCAAATACTTTAATGTATTTACTTTACTTGCACATGATGAAAATACGGTGAATCCAGCTTCTGAATGAAGATAAAAAAAATCTTGGAGGAATGAGGTTATAGATTTCCATATGTAGGCCCCTTCCAATGTGGTTTGTATTCAAAGTCTTTCAGCATCCTATTCTAAATGCAATTTGATAATGTTATCAAAGATTTACAGAACATTATCTATGGTCTATATCCAGTATCCTTTCTGAATCTGAATTTCAGAACTAGTTTTCTGGGGTTTTTTGTTTGTTTTTYGGWTACTTGGAAACTTGGAATAAAACCATATTTGAACCTTTAGGTTTATAACTTGTGGTATGATGGCAGCTTTAAATCTAACTTCTCAGGGTTATTTTGGTGGAAATTTGTTCAGTRCATTTAGGCAGAAGATTCCCTTTTTTATACAACAACTTTATTTAAAAGCCACCAATTTTCCATCAAATATTTCTGGCAAAYTCTCTCTCAATGACTGCTATGAATGTTTTGTTTTCTGTTTCAAATTTAATGTTCAACAGAGCATAAAATAGATTTAAAGACAATGAAAAATACRCTCCATTATTTCCCTAAGGTATATGCTATATAGAAGTCCTTCAGCAAAACTTGTTTTATAAGGAGAGATAAACAAAAAGTTAATCTTCWAATACAACAATTTATTTGCTTTGCCTGAATTATTTTGCTAAGTATTGATTTTCTGTATTAGGTAGGTATCTTCCATACATAAAACAGGGTTTTAGTGAAAGAACTCATAAAATAAAAAGGCAATGTGACCTCTGTATTTCCTAGGTTAACTGTGCTGTTGTAGGTCCTTGTTTTAAGAGTCAAAACTGATGCCCTTTGATTTACCATTCAGAAAATAACTACTTGCTTGTACATCTACCTTTAAATACTGTTACATATTTGTATTTGAATGTAAGAGAAGAAAGCATCAGCAAGATGCTGATTTAGAGCCATCATTTAGATCTCTAAAGGTGCAATAAATTTATTCTGTTCATTTAAGTGTTCTAAGACACAGTTTTGTGCATTAGAAAATTTCTTGTGTTTTTTTTCTCCTTTCCAAAATATTCAATCAAACATTTTTTCTCCATTGCAGAACTTTAATAGTAGCTATGAATAGAAGCCAACTATCATGCTGCAGTAATGTTTATATTTTACCAGGCAGAATGGAAATAGAGACCTTAAATATACTGATGAAATACTTGGCAAGGTGTGTGATTTTAGAAGTATAAGGACGGAGGGAGCAATTCATATATGCGACTCTAGAAAAGGTATGAATTTCAGTACAAAGAGCACTTTYGTAAGTTTTTATGTCTTTGGGATATATATGTGTTGTGTCATTACTCACCCAGTTTTCTTTAGGACAACCAGTAACGGTTTGCTGTGGAGCTGTGTTGTACCAAGAAGAGGGTGCAGTTCTTTTATGGTCCTTCTGCAGACTCTTGTTGAAGTGATGAAAGGGACTCCATGACACATGTACAAATTATTTTTTAAACACAGTTTTTAACATGTGGCCTTTATGGCCATATTTTGGCCAAATGCAGCCATATTTTTTTTCCTTTACATTACACTATAGGGATACTCAAACAATTTGCTACTAAATCCCCCTCTTTAACCACACATTCCTTCAACTTCCATTTCATAACTATTTTATAGAAAAGCTGTAACTCGCYAGCTGAAGTAACACAATTTCATCAGACTTGTTAGACTTCTCGCTTCAGACTTACCTGTCTGTATTTCTATAATATTGGTTTAAGGAGCTTTCATTTTTCCTCCTGCTTGCTCATCTCCTGAAATGAATAGCTCAAGCAGCACAGAAGAAAAAAAAATGTTTGTTTTTGGTGCCTTTTTGACTAATGTCCCTCTAATAGCTCTCTATTTGAACTCTACCCTTATATTCAAAGCATGACACTAATACCATTGTTATAACTGCATAAAAGCTTTCCCTGTTGTTATTTCTTGATCTGATATCCTTGAGATAGCTTGACTTTACCTGATCAAATATGTYTTCTGAATCAAATGAAAATCATGAAAGCAGTATTGATGTCTCATGACATATTGAACTAGTGAAGTCATCTTTAAACACATTGCTGTTGATCTTCCCAGAGCATAACAGGGCTGTACCTGAAATATTCTTTGGTCTTTGGATCTGAATCTTTCTTGTTATCACTGACAAATTCGGAGAGGAGAATTACTTTGACTCTAAGCCTGCTGGAAGGAATCAAAGGAAATTTTCCTCTGTACTTCAGTGGTTGTAGGACACTGGAATTCTTAAAATCCCAGTCATATTTTGTCAGTACATGTGAAGTGTTTTTAGTCTTGCATTTTCCATAGAAGTGCATTTCTGAACTTTAGCTCGAGTCTGTCTGTAGCTGTATTTATGATTCTTCAGTTTACTGGAAACATGCTAAGATGTGAGAGGCAATATGTTAATAAAAATAAGATGTTTTCTTAAACAGAATGTTTGTTGAGGTCTCGATGTCTGTGGACTTTGCAAGAAGATCAAATGTGATCCCAAAGAAGGAAAAAACAGAAAGCTTTTAATGCTAAATTAGGAATATACACTTCATGAAATAGAAAAGGGAAAAAAAAAAAAAAGAGCAACAGGCAAGTATTCTAAATTTACTTTGGTTCTAGTTAAATATATATGATCTAGTTCTCTAGAGATGCCACTAAGCTGAGAATGGTTCACATCTTTGACATTTGGGGAACAGAAATACAAAGCTGACTAACTGGGTCAGTGAATGCAGCTTATGAAAAGTGACTGCAACAGATGCTGTGTTTTTAAAGGGATACATGGATAGCTATGCTAGTTAATGACTTAATTCTCTTGATTTAAAGTGCAAGTCTCCAAAGTGTTTGTAATCAGACTTCTTCACTTTAGTGACCTTAGCGGAGAACTGGGGGACAGGAAAAAAAAGTTGTGCAATCATAAATACATTARTATACTGGTATAGGAGAAATAAAGGCTTCCTGGCTTGCCCTTCCAGTGACTCTTACACTCCTATAGCGCATTCCTAAGATATCTTTTAGATTTGGAAAACYATATGGAAAATATGGAAAAACGTATTTTGTTTTTTCTGACTTGTGAACTGCCCGTTATTTAAAATACATTGATTGAAAATTAAAAATATAATTTATCTAAGTGCTATTTACTTTTGTCCAGAGATTATTTAAGCAAATAACTTCAAGGGCTAGAATTCAAATTATTGTTTATTTAGGATTACACTGTGGAAAGGTAATGGTATTACTTTTAGTATATTTCATTGTGAGTGATCTTAGAAAGGCTCTAGGCTTGCAGTATGTCTTGTTTATTCTAGTTTACCTTTGAAGACAATACAGAGACAACAGTGTGGCAGTGACTTTTAGAAGGACAATRCATGAACAGCATGTCCAGGTTAGATGGATTTATATACTCTGAGTTTCTATGTTCCTTTTTTGCCATGCCCTCCCAGACCATTTTTTTTATTTTGACCAATCAAAGATTCTTTGCCATATAAATATTCAGAATTGTCTTCTGTATCCCAATATTCCCATTACTGTATATGTCTGAAATACTGAACACTATCACTGCATTATTTTTATGTTCAGATACGGTATCTGGATGTCATGCATTTGAAAAATTTTGGACTACTTTCTGTCTGCTATTGGTTAAATATTATCTGGATTCTATTTTTTTTTTCTTTTTTCTCCTTGGTGATATCAAGGGGGGTGATGTAGCTCTTTAATTTTTTGCAGCATCCTCATAATAGTGTCACTATCCTTCGCTAGAATCTAAATCTGAGATGTAAACAGATTAGATATGCTGAATCTATCTGTTGCTTCAAATGAAAAGAGAGATGAATAGTGTGTAAAAGGATAAAGATCTGAATAGTGGAGATGTGACAAAGCTATTGTCAAGTGCCCTCAGACAGGGAAAAATACTGCATTTTTAGATAAGGGAAAGAAACATATAGTTACTTTTATACCGTCTAAAATGTATTTTTCTAAAGAAGAATTCCTCTTCTGTCCACATGGCACTAAGTGGCAGGTTGTTCAACATTGAATAGTAACTTTACTGTAACAGTAAAAACAAACATTAAAAGATGAAGGGAATTTTGTTGTGGACTGCGAACAATGTGCTGCTACCTAATCTGAGTGGCCCTCTATAAAAGACGTCCACGTRTTAGAAAGCGTTCATGAAGTGAGAACTGCAAGCTTTCAATAACAAGGCATTTTAGTGGCAAAATCCATCGCAGAGTGGATGCTATGCCTGGCTTTAGCTGTTATCAGAAACCATTAAGCCTAGTCGTAATCTGCATGCCAATGCCAGAGCAATCAGATTGCAGTATCTCACGAGGACCACTTGTGAAATGTCTCATATTGCTCGGCTGCTGTAGAGATGCTTTAGGTTTTCTCTTGATATATACAGGTTTTTACAGRTGAGTAAACTAATTTTTGTCCTTGATTCTCGGAAATGGTTCATAATGCATTATGTTTGTGAACGTGAACAATGATCAAAGCATGAATGGATTGCTCTTAAATGTAACAATCAAAATGCCTTACGAGATCAATCCAAAAACGCACAACCCCTTAGAGACTTCTTCCAAGTAGTTTCTGGCTGTCTTCATTTGCAGTTCTTTTAGAGAGTAACAGAGAGGAATAAGTGGTGATGAGATACTTGTCGACAAGCAGATAATGATTCAAGTAAACACTTCTGAAGCCACAACGTTACAGTAATTTTTGTACTCTTTAGAAGTTTATTTTTTCCCCCTAACTACAATATACTAATGTACTTTGAATCCAAGTTAATAGAGCATCAGCAAATTGTTTCTGTGTGGAAATACACATTCAAATAAAAAATACAAACTTCACATATTCACACRCCGCTTAGTGGTAACAACTGATTTTAAGATGGAGATTAATGTCATATGCCTCCTAAAGAGTTAAAAAATATAATCTTTCTGGATATCATGAAATTAAGCCATCTGCTTTGCTTAGAAGGTCCATATAGGATCTTTTGCTATCTAAACCCATCATCTATTGAGATACTGTATGTATATAGTTAAATCCAGGGGTTAAGAGGACCAAAAGCTTCTCTTTCAGCCCATATGTAGATAGCAGTTGCTAAGATACCACATGGATTATAGATGTGGAAGGGTCTCTCTCTCCTACATACTTCTTCTGGCTCTGGTATAGAGAGAACTAAATTTTACTCTTAGTAGAAGGATCAAATAAATCCTTCCAGAATAAATCCTTGCCTAAAATAGGRCATAAATCTCTTCACCCAAATCATCTCTCCAAACGTTCATATTTCTTTTCTTCTTTATTAGAGTTCTTTGGTGTCCTGTGGCACTCCCTTCACTGTTATTTCCCTGGTGGCTTCAATTCAGCTGTCTAACTCTGCCTCTTGGGTTTTTTTGTTTTTTTTTTTTTCTCCTACTCACAGTTCGGGAACGTGCAGGTCTGTAGGAGATGCACCATCTGGAAGCTCCAGCATGGTGTTTTTCCTTCTTTCAGCAATGTGCTTTGCTGCAGTTTCTGTCCCTTGGTGCTTCCAGATGACAAGTGTCATTCATACGAATCCCATCCTATTCCCAAGATATAAGACAAGAGGAGCTCTTCCCTGAGGTACACATAGGCTCTTGTGCTTCTTACAGCTGTTGTGGCATCTATGAAAACTCCATATCCAGAAATTCTGACTTCGGCTTGTCTGACTGATGAAAGGAGAGCTTGTTTGCTGGGGTGTGAGGTCTAATCTACTATGCCCATGTAGTGATGGAGGGAGAGAAGAGTGGCTGACTCCATCTCYGATGTTAGAGCTTCTTGGATTTGCTGTTAGATCACTTCTATTAGGTAGATACATATTGGGAAAAATGAATTTCTTACATCTGACGATTGGTACAACTTCTCTCTTTCCTCAAACCATTATCATTGCTGATCAATGCAATTCCTCGGCATATATTTGAGGAAGATGTCAGCCCAATTACGTACTTCTTTGCATCTCTGTGAAGGAGAAGTTGGACTTATTTCTAACATGAACAAATCTCTTGTTTGTTTGTCTTACTATTTGTAAATCCATTTTTTCATTCAGGAACTTAACAGTCAGACTCAACTTTATATTTTGTAGTGTAATTTCTATTTAAAGTTTGTTCAAGTAGGGGAAGTTTTCCTGAGAAAGAACTGGGTTGTTCTGATCTACATTAGGAGTTACTGAGAGAATATGGTTGAAGGAGAGAATGGAAATGGAAACACACAACAATGTGTGTTGTCTTAATCAAAAGAGCATRGTCAGTGCACACATGAGTGTTTACTGGCTGTGGCAAACTTTTTCTGTCATGAAAGAGTTTTTGTGTCTGCATTTTCAGGCTAAGTGTGATTCAGCAGTTCGTTTTCATGTACTGATTTACAGCTTATGTACACTCTAAATGCTGCCGTTTCTTTCAAGCATTCTGATAAAGGAATATTCACAATATGGTATGACAGTGCTAAATCAGCCTATTACTGGTGGTTCGGTTATTGGTATTTTCACTGTTGTGAATTTCTTTTGGAATTTAAAAACCAGTGAGAGTCCTTGTCCTCATTTTCCGTAATAGATAATAGAGAACACATCTAAAGACATTTGGTTGGCTAATGTTGCTTACAACTAAATATTTAGCACAGTGAAAGGTCGGCAGTGAGACATAAATTAGTTCTAATGTTAGATATGAGAGTGAAAAAGTTGTTATTTATTGAGCTTCATTTAACTACAGAAAGACWTTCTCTTCTATCCTTACAGCTTCATTTGCGTCCGGTACTCTACCARCTTGTTAGATAAGCCTTTTTTGCTTCTATTTTTTTTTTCCTGAGCTCAAGGGATCTGAATAGTTCTTTTTGGCCAAAAACAAATCAAAATAAACAAACATTCAAATGAAATGGCSAAAATAATCTCTGGTCGAACTGATATTTTACATATATTATTGTACAGATTGATATTTTGAGTATGTTGTACTGCATTAATGTACTGAAGAAACAAATTGTGATCATGGAAAGTAGTTAATTTGGTGGAATTGGATCTTGGCAAGTAGTATAGATAATTAATTCAGCAAAATTGGTGTACTTTTAAATCCTAAACTAGTAATGGAATAAATGAGAGCTTCATTCTAATTAAGGTAGTTATTAATTTGTAGAACTGAACATGATCAGTTCACTAAAAAAAGAAAAAAAAAGACACTCTTAACACGTTTAATTACAACTTGATTACTTTTTCTTAAAGTTCTAATTAACTTTAATTAAATGAAACCAGGATATTTTTAAGAGAATACCAAGTTCATATTAATGCTTTCTCATTCGTTATTCATTGGCCCACCATCTAAGAAAATTACCCCCAAATGGGATATTTTATTCCCATCATCTGCTGCATGGATACTTGATGACCATGTCTTCCTCTCTCACAGGATAATGGAAGTCATGAGAGATGTATTTTGTCCGTGAAACAGAAGCAGGTTGGAGCAAGCCATGGAGCTTGAAACTCTTGGAAGAGTCTGCTCTTCTCTGGAGTTCTCGATGGATCTCAGCTGCAGCACTGCTCCCAGTTGGGGCAAATGACAGTAAGTGTAGGAGTAGCTTCCCTTTGAGACTGCAAGTTTTGTCATGAACAGAACTGCTTTCTTTGTGAGAAATTTGGCTGTACCTCCAGTTATGTAGCTCTGCCTTAGAGCCGCTTATTAATACATTAGGTACCTGCAAATGCTTGTATAATAATCGAAAAACCTAACTAAACTTTGCTAAAGACAATTCCCTAAGTGAGAGTCTGTTCATAATTATTATTATTATGAGATAAGGATGGATTACTGAATTAGCACAGTGAAGCTGTAAGGAGCTGCTTTAGACTATGATCATGTCTAAATTTCTCATTTTAGAATAGATACCACCCATTAATTTTGGCACTTTATATAGAATTTTAGAGCCTGAAATTGCTTTGAGGGATTGTAATATTTTAAAAGCTTCCATAGCACATAAATATTCTTCAGGACTGATTATTTGATATAATTCTTCTGATAAATTTACTAGGAATATCAGCAGAACTGACAACAATGAACTAGCTGACATTGTTAATTAAAATCTTCACTTCAACACTACTACTACAGAGCTATAACAATCGATATTTCCCTTGAAAAATATCTCCTGTATAGATTTGTCACCTTTTAATTGATGCTTTTATCATATATTTTCTTCCTTACAGATCAGATTATTTATGTCAGTGTTTCTTAAATGCAATTTCTTAATACCTTTCTTAATTTGCAGTGTATTTTTTTTTTAAAACAAAACTCAAAGCATCCCTCAAAAATCAATAAGCTATGTATTCGTAATTTATGTTGGTGAAAAAGTTTCAGGAAAGGTATTTGTCTTGCAGTTTCGTAGTTACTGCTGTATGAGCAGCATACAGCATCAGAGCATCTTAGGAATTACTTCTGACATAGCAACGAGCAATATCCAGTGAGTACAGTACAGTCTAATGGGTGCACATATACCAAAATGCTGTGTTTGCATAGTTTGCATATTGGTAATGAATAATTTCATGAAATCAAAACATTGACTTCGTTTTACATCTCTTTCGATTTGAGGATAAATAGATTCTTTTTTATTTTGATAAAACCAAAAAACTTTCTTCTTGTAAGTGCCTGAGACTCTTCCCTGATGATGTATCCAAGGAAAAGAGTCTTGTTCTTCCTCAGTTGAGTTCTACCTCAATATTATGAGCACCACTTGCCTGGGGTCTATCCTTTCCCTTTCCACACAGTTTGAAGGAGAGTTTTTCCAGTGAGCAGTGGACTACAGATGCAAAACCTGGGGAAGATCTATTCCAGGTAGATTTTTCACAGTTTGTAACAATCACAGAAATATTTACAAAACTACCAAGATCACAATGTCTCCAGGAGTCTCAGTTTAAGGTAGAATCACTTTATTTGTCTAACTTTTATCCAGTCTCCTCCATGCCTTTGAGTCTTTTCTACCCTCTGCTTTGATGATCTATCCAGAACTGAGTTTCAGGGATTGTTGGTTTCTTTCAATGAGGATATTATATTTGAACCTCAGTAAAATGGAGAAAGCATGTGAATTTTCAGTATTTTATTTACTTTTATATTTATAAAACTTTAAGACCAAAAAAAGCTTAAAATGGGAACCTACATTCCCTTCCTTTCCCCCCCTAAGCTATTGTATTTTGACAGGTTCTTTTGCCTTCCTTCATCAGCCATTACAGATGACCATTTAGATAACGAATGTGTTCACGAAAAGGCATTGAATGTCTTTCCAAACAAAGTAGACTGAACTTGGTGATAATACTAGCAGCCTGTAAAGAGCTAGTTATTAAGATTTTGACAGTACTGCTCTACCATATATACCTTGTATAAGAGACAGTGTGTCATTAGACAGACTCTTACTGTACTACATGAAAGGACATTGACATAGAAAACACTAATGTCTTGGAGCATGTTTTGAGTAAGACAGGGTACTGCCATATATTGTTGATTTCTGCTTTAAATGATGCAGGAACCAAAGTTTCTCCAGCAGGGAGGTGAAGAACTAACTGAGTTATCCTTGAACATCCTTTTCCTTCCTAAAAAAGAAACTTTGATAATAGCATGAAGTGAGTTGTGGAAAACAGCTGACAACGCGAGGCACCGCTTGCTGACAGGTCACGGTACAACTGAAAGGACAGTCAAGGTGCCAAAGGGAACAGGCTTTGCGGAAGACATAAGGAGATGTGTTAAGTCTTCATGAACTCCAGTTATCAGGGCTGTTGCGTCACTGCCCTCAAGAAATGTGTAGTATTGATGCTTTTAACATTTTATAGAAAAATTCATTTTATTAGTAAAGATAAGAGATAATTGGGGCGAGGGGGAGGAGGAGGGAAAGGGCTTACTTTATCTCAGGCATTGAGCCATGAAACTTAGCAATGGAAAAGACATGTTAGGTTGCCTTGTCATTCCCCCTGACAGGGCAGAATGATTATTTACAGTCTAGCTAAGAATTTGCCCAGCATTTGCTCTCATATCTCTTGCAAGCCCACACTGCTGTGAGACAATGGTGTATTTTTGTAAGTCTCTTTCTTTGTGCTCCTTCTGCATTTCTCTGTGTTTGTCACATTTTATATGGAGCCTTACAATGCAAAACATGTCCCGCAGTTATAAATTTCCACCTCAGATATCTCTAGTAGAGGTGTTGTCTGCATCTTTTAAAAAAGTTTCTCTATATTTTAACATGTATAAAAACAAGAGATGCAAAAGAAAAAAAAGTTACAATCTTGATGTTATTTTGACACTGTTTTGCACATGCTCTTTTCCAAGTGAAACTCAATCAGATTATCAAGCCAGTGATTATCAGACGCATTATGTGTCACACAACTAACTTGTTTATTCATTTAAGAATATAACAGTTTTGTTTATTATAACTACGCATGTGTCAAGGTCTGTAGTCTTAAAGCTCAGTTTGGCTTACTGAAAAAGTTTTGAGTAAATAGCTGAAGTTATTTGCACGACTTCTCCGATTGGAGAGTCACTGTTACCTTGGAAAGCTTGTCACGCTGAGGTCCACATTCACAATCCAAACATCTTTTCCACAGATCATCTTTTTTTTAATCACATCTTTTCAGCAATAGGAAGAATTTATTTTGATTTAGAAGTGGAAATTGATGAATGTTTAAGTGCATTAATAGATACACCAAGTCAATCACCTGTGGAACCTAAATTTGTTGTCTCTTGCATGCAGATGAAAACACTGAATATGGATAGTCTTTGATCTAGGTGGAGTATTTTAAGAAATTAACTTGCCCTAGCTGCTGCCATTTTCATATAATTTACATGGGAATACTCCCTCTCCTTGTCAAATCGATATATTATACTAATTATTTCACTTTATCTACATTATATGTATATATTATATACCTCCAGTATGCAGTAATAATCACATGTAAAAGGAACAGAATATTGTGTTTCCATTGCAGCACAGTTATGAAGGAATAATTTTGCAGGTTCATTTTTTTTCAGCATTATGCAAATATAATTCAAATAGAAGGTGCAGAAAGAAACACAGCATGACAAGATAGGCCATTTATGCTGAGTTCATCAGCTCAACAAGAAGCTGCAGCTCCAATTTCATTTGCAGTTGAATGCAAGGAGCTTAAAATCTGTGTTTAATCTTGGATTTGATTTGCTATGGAGACCAAAATGTAAAAAGCATAGGGAGGATGCATGTGTTTGTTGACTTGACACGTATATTCTGTTTCATTATAAGGTCTTTTCAACTTCAACAGAGAAAAAGAACCAGTTTTATTAACTATTAAAAAACCCCAACTGTTTAATATTATTCAGCAGCATCATACTATATAAAGTAGCTTAGCTCTACAAAAAGCTTATGCTGCAAAGCTCCAAAGGAATTCTGAAAGTTAATATCTTTGGTCACCTTTCGGAGAGGCAAAGCAGGGAAACCAGATGACTCGTACAAGATCACCTGCTTATGTCTGGCTTCAGGGACATTGGCATGGGCTATTCTATTTTTACTTTGTATTTTAATCTGTCTGTGATTAACAAGGGGAGAAGACCATGAATGCAATCGCTTGAGGTCAGAGCTAAAAACAGTCAAACACAACGAGTTTGTATCTCTTGTCATTTTCCTTAAGCGTTGTTTTGAATAGGGCAGATTAGTGCATGCCTTTTGTTAGAGGCTGCAAATCAAACATAGCATTGAAACAGAAGGTGTGGGACAGCATTAGCCTTGCAGATATCCCTTTATTCTCTTTTTGGCAAACCTCCAGGTACTTTTTTGTTATTATTATTTTTTATATATCTGAAGTTGGTTTCTAAGTCAAAAATGAGCACTTAGGGACATTAAATGAAATGCATCCCAAGTTTATGATTTCACCACTTGAGACAGTCTGTGCTGAAGCTGAATAAAATCAAAGTGGAAGAAAAAAACTACTTAATTTTCATTTAGACAGAAAGAGAAAGGGGAAAAAAGTGCTGAAATAGTTTTGAAACAAACAAACAACTTCATTTTCAGGTTTCACACAGTCTCATGCAATCTTGATCTTTATTTTGATTTTAAGATTACTAAAACGCAGAACARTGTCTCTGCATAAAATATAACTGTATGTTAGACAGGGATATGAACTCTGAGAAGGAATTGTTCCTGATCACATTTCAATCAGTAGCAGAAGTACCATAAATGATAATGAGAACAGAATTATGTCTTAAGCAAAAGTATGTAGAGTAATAAAGCTATGCTGTATGTCATGTAAAAGCTCATGTAATTTTATTGGCTTAACTAAGATAATAATATGAAAACTTGCTATAATATATTGATGTATTGTTTCTAGAATTTGAAGGCTGAATATGTGGCCATGCTGAGTAGACATGAATGCTCTCCATCTACTATGCTGTGGTTTCTACCAGAATGGAAACCTAAGCACATGATTTAGAGGGCATGTTCTTACTTTCTAGATGGATCTCTGGATAGGTTTATGTACCATCATATCATGTACCATATTATCAGGTACCATGATGTGCACCTGCCCTGCAAGCCAGAAGTCCAGAAAGACTGTAAAAAATGCATTAGCACTGAGTAATCTTAACATTGGGCAATCACTTGCAGCAAATACCAAAGAAACACCCATTTACTTTCCTGCAGTTTCCTTGCATAGCAGGAGAAGTTGTGTCTTACTACCAGATGCGTCATTCTACCTGCTGCCCTTTTTCCGTTCAGAGTCATCTAATTAAAAAGGGAAAGGGAAGAGAGAATTAGAAGTGGATTTTGGTCCAAAGAAGTGAGAATGTTTGGCCTATACAGTAAATAGGAAAGTCAGAGTAGCTTAAAAGAAATAAGCTGAAATAAATGCTGAACAAAAGTTAATCTAAAGGAGCACAGATTTGAATAGCAAGTAAAGCAGGATCTAGCATATATCTTCTGCCTCTGGTTCTAGCATGTGCAGCTGATGATCACTGGACACTGATGGTCACTTATTTAGCTATATTTTCTTTGCAGATGATCTGTTTCCACCAAAAGTAATAGATTCTTTAAATATACCAAAGGAAGATCACTTTCTTTTTGATAGGCTTTTTTTTCAGAAAAGCTAGTGAAAGAAAGAAGAAAGAATAATATAAACAGTGTCTCAGTTKAATTTATTTATGTTTTTCTTTCTATTATGCATAGCACAGTGCTAACACATTCCATGGTTTTCTTTGCTGCTGTCGTATGTATAATTAGATGAATGGTGGGGATATGTATTCAGTGGCGATAGAAAGATTTCTGCAAGCTGATTTAAATTCACAGGAGAGTGGAAGAGACAAAGATATAAAATGATATTTATTTGAATGATACATCAGAATATGGTGGGTTTAAACATTGCTTACAACTAGCACAAACAAGCAGGTTCTGTGAATTCCCTTTTAAACTGAAGAGTACATAGTTGCAGCCTTCGTTGTAGAATTTCTTCCCAAATTACCAGTAATTTTCTGTGCTCTCGGTGAGCTATATAATCATACATGGTCAAAACATTGTACCAGGGAGCCTAATAGAAAATGAATTCAACAAGCCCTGTCTCCCTGAACCCAAAGCTGTACCATGAGCTCAAGAGTGGAAATGACGAATTTATGAGTCAGTATTTAGCTGGCTTTAGAAGCAGGGAAGGTTGTTCTGCAATGGCTTCCTATAATTGTTTTGTTTAGTGTCTTGAAGGTACCTGTTTTACCACAGAGATGAAGATCTAAATCTTCTGGATAACCTTTTATTCCTGCAATATAAAAAGGCAGCTCTAGTTTTGAATAAAGAATGAGCTGTTTTCAGCATAAGGTTCGGTGAATTTATATGTGATGTCAGCAGAGTTGTCTCCATTTTGGCCAGTGATTTTCTAAACTGTTCCTTAKCAGAAATCTACTTTGTACTATTTTTGCTGGCTGTGAAAAGGTTCAGTCATTGTCAAGTCTTTCATTTGGCATCATCATTATATCTGAAAGAGAGAGAGAAAAAGAGGTTTTGATATGTTTTTGAGACATTATGGAAAAAGAAGGGTTTATTGTTGATTTTTTTTTCTTAGAGGGAATAATGATAGCTTATTAAAAAAAATCATATAAGGATCTTAAGACATAAACATATATTTCTTTCCTTGGATTTTTCGTTCTCTAGTGTTTATGTCCATATGGCATTTCACACAATTCCAGTGCAATGCTTTAAACTGACAAGGCTTACTGAAAATTTAATTTTAACAAAACCATATCTGAAAAATCACCTGTAAAACCTGAGAATCTAGCAAAGGATATTTGAGGGTTTTTTTTTTTTATTCCTGCTTTTAATTTAAAGTTGTGTTTAATTTCAGAAGGCATCCACCACTTCTAAAGGCTTGACAAGTTAAAGAAAGGAAGAATTTTCTTATGACTACAGTGTTTTGCTTTTTGATTTTAAAATGCTTTAATATTTTTATGTAAAATATTTTCCTGTTTTAACTTTGTTTGTATTAGAGCAGGTGTACTTGAAATGTTTGTCCTGTTTTATTTTGAATTTGCAACTTGAAACTATTAAGGATTGATAGTGAAACCAAAGAGACGAGAAGATTTACAATGAAGCTAGTTTCATTTTAAGATGCCTAATTTTCAGTTAAAGAATTGCACTGTAAACATGTTAAAGGTGATCTAAACAGGATATTTCTGCTGCAAGCATGCTTTGTATTTCATGAAAGGATGTGTTTCACTTAGTAAACTGCATCATCTGAGTATTTTTTAGTGAATGCAAACAGATTACAGGAACATATTGAGAAGTAGCTGTTCATTAATCTGCTGTGCTCTTGAGCTGTTATGTGAAATGAGTCATAAGCTATTGAGGAAAAATCACAAACTATTTCAAATTATTAAAATATTAGAAGCTCATTTATTCTGGAGTTACTTGGCTGTAGATTAAAAAAAGTCCTTCAGAAATCAATCGTTTTTATTTGCCTTCTAAGTTGTCAAGGTGTCATTAAGATGAGAGGAGTGATAGCCGTAGTGAAGAAGATTTGGATTTTTTTTAGCCAGATAAAGCTGTGGAGACTGACAATTCACGTGCTTACTTATATTTTGGCATCCTTCATGTTTTCTTATGCAAATTTTCATATAAGGGTGGGCAGAGGCATTTCTTGGCTTAGGGGAGGACTTTAGAGGACTGAGCCACGGGGCCGCTCAGTAGGTTGGGTGCTGGCCTCTGGAAGGAACTACCTGTGTCAGTTTGAGAAGACAGGAGGCTCTAGTGCTTGAGCCTGGCTGAAGATGGTGCCACAGGGAGATCTCACTTGCCCTCCTGGGAAGCTCTGTCCTGTGTATGCTTGAGCACTGTGTCACTGCAGTAGGAGTTCCTGAGTCCTGATGGACTGCAAGCCTGAGCTAGGAATGTGTCCTTGTGTCCAAGAAGGCCAGTGGAATTCAGTTTTGCACTAAAAAGAGGATTATCAGCACGTTTAGGTATGTTATCCTTCACCCCTGCTCAACCCAGGTGTGGCCACATCTGGAATACTGAATCCAGGTCTGGATTTCCCTGTGTAAGAAATATGTTAAGCTCCTGGGGCTTATGGARTATTTCAAGAGCTATTTGACTTATATAAAAGGCAATGGGCCAGACAYATGCCATCTTGTTTTTATAAGAACAGCAAGACTTGGTATTTAATATTCTGTTTTTGTTTTTTGTCTGATTATTTAATATATGTAGCCTTTATACTGTGGAAATGTAGTTGCTTAGTATTACCTGGTATGAGGATAATTTTTTTCTTGTGTCTAATTGACTTCACTGTGTAGCCTTGTTTAAAAAAGTAGATTCAAGGTACTTACTAACTCAAGACATGAATCTCAGTAGTAGCAGCATAATTACTTGCTAATTGGTATGTGATTACATTTACATTTGCCTGTCACAACTATAAAAGAAACCCTAATTGCATCTCAAAATAATGGTTTTACTGCATCATGCTACCTTCTGCTTAACTTCATAGAAAATAAAAATATTTAAGTGCTTAGAAATATGACCATCAGATTCTGGACATCAGGGATTTTTCTTTTTGGYGAGGCAGTTTATGAAGAAAGTAGTCTCGTCAAAGTAAGTTTAAAGAAGAACCCTATATTGTAATGGGAGTCTGAAATTAAGCTCCTAATTGCAGGGTATTTCTGAACTCTTTATTGTATACCATCAGACTATTAAGAGTAATACCTTTCACATAATGATAGCAATTTAGTGAACATTTATCATTGAATATTACAACTTATAATGTTTTAACCTACACTACTAGTCCAATTTTAGAACCTTGAGATGATGTTTCATAGCCCYAGGGAAAGCACTTAAGTTAACCTAATGGCATATGGTAGCACCTTAGGGAGGTTGTAAAGTGTACACTAAGCATTTTCTACCTGGGTCTTTGTAGTATTTTCTATCCTGAGAATCAAGTTGGAATGATAAGCAACTCTCTGAGGAGATACTCTCATGCTCAAAATCTACCCTTCATTGTTGCTTTTATCAACTCAAGACTAATGGACTTTTGAATTCCAAATCTCATCTGGGAATACATGTTTTACGAAAATGTAGACATAGTGATCTGAACAGTTTTTAATGCAGGAGATTGGGAGTTCTGAAATCTCCTGACTACTCACATTTGAAATGGTCTTTTTGTTTTTACCATCCCAAAGTAACACATAGTGTTTCTAAAAAAGACATACACCTGGCCATGAAAATCTTCTATTGGAGTTAAGGCAGAATAATTTGATGGGTGTGCTGCAAGATACTGGTCTGAAAACAAATGCTGACCATATGCTCAGCRGTGCATAGGAGAGGCACAGCAGTATTTTTGCGGCTGTTGACAGTGATGTCAACATTATTCCTRTAACAGGAATATACATTCTAGTACATGATAACCAAGAGAAGTTTTCCTCGCTTTCCTAAGTTGCTCTGCTGTCAATTAACTTTATTCTTATTTCTGTTTCCATTGTGCCTGTGCATTTGTTTAATGCTCTTCAGATACCTTACCCACTATTGTCTGTAAAATATGGCAAAATTTCTTGTTCACCCAGTGCCCAAACAGAAAATTTGTTTCTTATTGCAGGGAATTTGTAGCTTCTTTTGATTCTYTCTGGCTGACATAAGACTGGGGACATTATTTGAGACCATATGTTCTAGATTGACACTTTTTTTGTCAGTGCAATTCACTGCACACCTGGGTTCAAAACAGAAGTTAATAGATACAGATGAAACCTTAATCACCACTATAAAGTCTCGTTCATGTACAAAAAAGGAACTGGTGAATCAGATGATTAATTCAAGTCTTGCTATGTTGAGGAACATTTTTGAAAAATTTTAACTTTTTTTTTTTTTAAATAGCTAAAATATCTATAAAAGTTTTCAGCCTTCTTTCATTTCTGCTGCTGAAACACATATTTCTCTCTCATCTGTTCTGACTCACCTCTTTGCTCCCTAATGGCTTCCCCCTGCCTGCCCTTGAGTTACAGACCATTTCTAAAATGCTGTATGACAGCACTTTCTTACTGTGTTTTCAAAAAAAGAAAAATTGGCTGTTTATCTCTCAAAGTCCTGAAAAAAGAACTTTCATTCTTAGTATCTGCACAAGGAAGAGGGCCAAGCTTGAGTTCTKATTCTGCAATAACAGAGAGATGATAGTCTAGAGAAAAGTAGTGTAGATAACGTTAATCAAGGTCCCAGGTTRGCAAAAGTAAGCTTTTCTTTAAGTAACTAAGTATTTTCAGTTCCCACAGAAGGGAAAGTAAGCTAAGGACACTTAGCAATATCCTGAACAGCTGAAATTTTGTGGTGCTTAATCTGAACTGGTACATGTGCACTGACATAGGCTCACCACCTGGGAAACTCCAAAGAWGTTTTGATTAGGTAATTCTTTTTTCTATAGGAGGGAAGAAAGGAAAGAAGAATTCTTTTTTTTTTCAGTTGCCATTTTATCAAACTGCRAAAGAGAATGAGGAAGTACAAAGTTAAAATGACTAAATATAAATTATATATAATTATAAATTTTACATGGTGCAATAAACAATGCAGTAAACAGTCCTAATTGTCCACATCTTCTTATATGTAAATGGTATAACACAATCATCTAATACTTCTCATCATAGAGTATAATAATTTAGGAAAGTGGAAATCAGTTTTTATTTTCAACACTGGTCCATCAATTCCCTTTTTAAGTAYTTGTTTCTCCGTTATTAAATAACCATAAAATACTTTATTTTTGCATTAGATAAATATTACTAAATTTGAACTTTATTATAGCCTCTGATGCTATTTTCTTTTCCTGTGCTCTCACRTCAACTTTAGATACTTTTGTGTGACTTCTGAAGGTAAACAAATTTCTCACATAGACTTTCTGACTCAGACATTAGTGTTGCTTGGATACAGTTGGTCCTATTCAAATAGTCTGCTGCAATACTGTCAGCATAGCCATTTTGCTACATKGATTTATAAATACATTATCTGTAAAAAGAGCTCCTCCTTTAGTGTGAACAAAAGATAGAAGATAATTTAATTTAGCTTTTACAAGAGGTGTTGGTTTCCCACTGTTTTACAAAAAAGGCAGATACTTTACAGCAAATTAAAGTTTAGTACTAACAGTGCTTATTTACCTTTTAGCATTAATATCCTAGGAGGCATCTCTCAAGTATCTTATCTGTATCATTCACTATTTTAAATTCTATAAGTTACAAAATTAAAAATGCCAGTGGTAATTTTCAAATCAATTATAAGAATTAGGCTTTTGACAACTTGCCCTTTAAGTTTTTCTAGTTTTTTTCCCATTTGCTCTGTTTTTAGTCTTTAGCATGACAAGACTGATAGCTCTGGAGTTCTACGCTACACCACTATCTACTCTAACAACCTAAATCATAGTGATCCACACTGTCTTCATATGCCAGTGTAATGTCGCTATGAGAAATGGAAATTAAAATCTTAAGACTTAATTTGACTTTTACAACTTCTGACTTTGCCAGTTGTTCCCTTTTAAACTTTTGCATTTAATAAAAAAGCATTTTTTTAATAGTGTCTCTATCAAAAATATTGATGAATGGCGACATCTGGGTGAACACCTAGAGGAGAAGATTTCATCAGGTAGGTGGAGCCTGCTGCAGGCCTCTGCAGTGAAAAATAAGTCAAAAAGGTTAGTGGCATTCACAGCACAGCTTGCAGCAGCAGATATGAACTACACTATACAATTTTAAACAACATATGATTAGCATAGTCACTGTTTTAAAGAATTRTTGGAATTAAGCAAATWTTTATAAGTATTGGTATTTCATGAACCATTCCCAAGCATCTGGTACTCACCATAAKGGTTTCACACAGGATTTTTTAATATCTCAGGTTTTTTTGCTTTATAACAGCCTGAATGTAGTTAATAATTTACCATTGAATTTCTTAGCACAGTGCTCCCTGGCAAACACTGTATTATTTACACAGTCCTTAGCAAGGGACTGGAAAATGAGGGGCAGAGTGTTTAAGCAGATTTTGCACTTGTTTTAGTGGTCACTTAGAGCTAAGAATTAGTTARGATGTGCCTGAAGTTGTTATGTATTTAGGTAGTGGACTATTATAACTCTCTACCTACTTAGGGCTGGGTAAGCATATGGGTTAGTTGGGATTCACTTTACTCATAACTCGTACTACAGAATTAACACAGTGAGAGCAAATAGATTCTAAAGCAAAAACTATTACTATGCCAAGTGATTTTTTTTTTTTTTTCAGGCTTAAATATTCCCTTAATTTATTCTTGAATTACAGTCTTTATGGGCAGCTTTTTTTTTTATCACTAAAACTGTAGTGTTCATGAGTATTCCTAGAAATGTCAATACAAAGAGAAGATTCTCCATGCTAACAGAAATACCAGCTAAGAGAATGAAATTTCAGAGATGCAGCCTTGCATTTGGAACATAGTAAGGGCTCACTTGAAGAGAGAGAAAAGGTTTTTAATGCCACTTAATTCTCTGCATAGTAGTGACATCTACTATTGATCAAATGCATACAATTTTTATGTTTTATTTTAACAAGCARGGATTGCTTGCTATCATATTTTGACCTCCAGGTTGGATCTTACTTAGTCATTGTAGCKGAGTTGGAATAGAAAGTACTCTTCTGTGCAGTGCCAGAAAGCTGGATTCAAACATGTATTGTGTATAGGTCTTTATTCTCAGGCAGTGTACCACATTTTGTAACTATCAATCAGCACTAAACTCTACGCTAAAAGCTACTGTACTGGAAAAACAAGCCACATTTAACCTCTCCATAAGCCTCTGCAGGTGAGCAGTTTGGGGCAGGGGTAGTGTTTGTGTTCTGCGTGTTCAGTTCATACCATGTTGGGGCCCTCAACTCCCAGGTGAATCATCTGGGTGCTATTGCAATAAAAAGGTAATAATGATGATAATAAAATTAACAGCTATAGTTAGCTGTGACAGGCTGAGTACTTTTTTTTCCACCGCCAGCTGGTAGGAGATTGCTGTACGTGTTTTTCCCCAGACGTAATCTTGTCCTTAGCTTTCCATTATGTAGAAAAATACCCCTGCGTTTTCTTGCTTACTTTACCTGCTCATCTGCTTCAGTGACCCTTCTGATCCGAAGCCTTGTAAAGCAGTGAACTGACACTGACAGGCACAGGAGGTCGGGCACATGTATTTGCTGTAATGAGTGATGCTTATATGCTTGCATTAGCAGCAGTGTTAGATAAGCAGGTATCGAGGTTGAGTTTGCTGCCATTATTGGGATTGCCTCCATGTCTCTGCTTTTGCTTGTTTTAGCACTGCAGAAAAGTTGATGAGTTTTTGCCTTCTCTGAAGTCTGAAACTTTCATTAAAACAAGCAGGAAGCCTCTGGGTGTCTTGGTGTGGTGACAGTGATTGCTTATCTGACTCCTGATGAGCCATGTGTTGCAGTACCACTTTAGTGAGTGCTCTGGCTGTTAGTGTTGATAGAGCTGTAAGTCTCCTTCTCGCAGTGTAAGCTGTTATGTAGCCAGTGCTGCTACAAGCTCATTTTAAAAGACGAGCGTCTTCACTTACAAAATTAGAATTCAAATCTTTGGCACTTTTGTAGTTGCTGTATACAGGAATATAAGAAAGATGTTTGCAACATTCAGACAAGAGGCCTGTATAAGCTGTCAAATGTAAAGACGACTCAAAGGAGAGGCAGTTTTCATCTGCCGAGAACCGAAGAATGGCCATGCTGATAGAGACTGGCAACAGTATACAGAGGAACGAGTACAGGGAATGGAACTATTACAAAGCGTTTGTTTCCCTTGTACACCATCTYACATTCCCCAAACTGGCAATTTAGGGACTTAACTAAGAGCTCCATGTGAACTATCATGTGTAATAACCATCAGTGTATTCCTAATTTGTCCAACACATTTTTCAGTCCATTTATATTWGTCTCTAAAACTGTGTGCTGAAACACTGTAAAAACAGTATTTTAAAGCTACAATCTTCGTGTTTTGGAGTGCTACAAAAAATAAAGGGAATATGAGGTCAACCATTCACTACAGTCCAAGACTTAATTRAAAACTAACATGCTGTTAGGAAAACTATTCTGCTTACATTTAACTACCTTGAAAGAGGCATGTTATTTAAAGATAAACTTTCAATTCTCTCTCAGATTTTAAGGTAATTTTTGTAGAATTGTTATACTTTTAAAAATAAGGATAAATGGAATATGATTGTTCTGGAATTTATGRTAGCTTCTTAAATGCTATGAGTGTATTTTGAAAAACATTTTTTACTTTTTTTATCTGTTGGAGATTTATTAAGTAGTRAATATAAACTGTCATATCTGATTTGCAACAGTATTTATATATGCACCAATATTGGTTCAAGGAATCATTACAAATGTAGAAGTGCTTCATCAATGGTATTTTAATTTCCCTTACGTACTTCGTTTTATGCCCTGCTTAAACTATTACTAAAATTCTGTGTTTCATGCACATTTTGAACTGTGTTCTACTGAAAGCTTGCAGATTGCCTTCTTTCTTTTAAAATTTCTGTAATTCACACTAGTCATTTATTTATACACTAATTAACTTAATTACAGGTTTCTTTTCTTCTTCTGGCAGGAGGTGTCCTGGCTGTACAGATTACTACCCCACTCTGCTTGTTGATGCTCTCCTACCTAAGGCTGGTGGTGACTTAGATACATCGCTGGAGCTGCTTATGTGGTCACTAATTCATATGAGTTTACTGAGGTGAGTTGATTAAAACAGTGAGTCAAGCAGAGTTCACATGCCAGAAGTGTGAATTCAGTCATTTCTGGCAGGGAGGTGGTAACAAGTAGCTGGGGACAGTAATCTCTTAGCAGTGTTCCTGCAGCCAGAGAAGAACAGGTGTCTTTAGCCTAATTCACTCTAAAATCTCCGTGATTATAGGAGCAGTTAACATAGGCTTGCTCTTCCTCTGCTGTCTTGGCTCAAACTGAGCTTTAACAAWCTACCTGCAGTGCTTTCACGTACTGTATTATTTTTTTGTCAGTACTTGCATCTTTCCCTGTATTCAGCCTGGGTTTGTAGAATCACCTCGTTTCACAGCCCTTAATTAGCTGCAAGGCCAATGTCAGCCCTACTGCTGTGCCACCTAGCCCTCTCACTTATGTTGTTTTCTTCTTCAGACAACATATAACAGCAGCTCTAATCCCACCTGTGATTTACTGTCATTTCTGATTTTTTACAGCATCATGTGGGGGGTTTTTTTTCTGGCTTCACACTTTAAAGAGATGTGTTAATTCAAAATAAATAAATAAATAAATAAAGTAAAACAGCGGAAACAGGAGAGAGAAGCATCTGCCCACTAAAAAGGAGATGGGGAATTAGAGAACCAGCTCAGCTGGCTGCACAGTGCTTGCTGGCTTCATCGATTCGTTGATTGATTAAGTTGGTAGCTGTGTCTCCAGAGTCACATATTTCTAACTTCTTTTTTAATGTTATCACTTATACTGTCTACGTCTCTTGGTACCTAGCTCATCAATATCTCATCACTTGGAGAGCAAGAGGAAGAAGTTTTTTTCTGTCATGATGACCATCTCAGATGAGATCATCCGAGATCCATCTCACCTGCACCCTGTTTTGATTGTGAGTGTTCTCAAATCTAGTTAATTTTACTGGTTTTGTGGTTTTAGGAAGACTTTATAGTAGCTCCAATTCAATAAAAGTTCACCGTATGTATCATCATACTGAATGTGGTTAAAGAAGGGAATCTCACAATGTGTAATGCCAATCCTTTATTAATCCATAATAGTTTACTCATGTAGGCATCTTAAGACTGAGGATGATGTTGTAGGCATCTTACGACTGATGTTGTAGGCTGTTGACTTGAGACTGATGTTGTAGGCATCTTAAGACTGAGGACGAGTCCATCAGTTTGATTTCCTGAGTATTTTTCCATTCTTGTTTATGTTCTTCAGTTAAACAATACTATTCCAATATGCTGGAAAACCTGAACTGTCATAGAAGCTTATTTAAAAGTACTTTATAAGACAGAAACCTAACCTGCAGAGTTCATATTTACAAGTTATAATTCACTTCTGAAAGTTATTGTGATTTGAAGAATATAATGTGTGTAGGACTGTGAACATCTGTATTACATGCAAATAGAAAAATGCTGATAGAAATTTAAGACTAAAAGAAGAAAACTGGGAGTAAGACAACATATAGCTGCCATATAAATCAGTTATGATTAAAATAAATATTTGAAAATTTCCTGATATTTCAGATATGAAAGCCTATAATGTATGTACATTCACATATGTAGACACATATTTTCAGGCACATATCTATGCATAGGAAATGTATGTGAAATAACTGGTCCTGATACATCTGTTTTAAAATGGAAATAATAAAACCTGGATATGAACCCTTTAATGTTGGTGGTGAAATGCTTTAGGTCTTCTCAGGATATAGTGATTTAACTAAAATGTTCAGGTTATTTCCTCTGGCAGATTATATTTAGGCTTGAACACAGCAACATGTAGGTTTTTCAGATTTTTTTTCTCCAGACTGACTTTTGTGGTATTTGTCAGTTTTAATGACAATAAGCTACCTGTCACAACAGGGGTTTAACTACATTTCTAGATTTGTACACAGCGTAGTTTTACATTCTAGATTGGCTTGCATTTCAGAATTAATTTCAAATGAAACTTTGTCTCCTGTCATCCATGGTTAAAAAAAAAGTTTCAGGCCAAGCTGGTGTTCAGGAGAGAGTTCAAGAACTTCAGTTTTGATTTGGGGTATGAAATGAGATCTGAAAGCAGGTGTGTTTCAAGTGTTTTGAGGTTTCTTTTTCAAATCCCTAGCCTCTGAGCTTCACCGCAGAACTCTGGCAAAGGATTTGCACACATCTTCTGACAGAAGACCGGCGTCTAAAGGATACTGAATGTGTTYGAGTGCCTCAGGTCATTCAGCATTTAACAAACCATGCATGGGGACAGCCCCGTGGATTATGCTGGTTATTGTTTTGCATTATTCATTGGTGTGCTTGAAACAGCGGGAATCTAGATGTGTTGGAGACAGGTAGCAGGACGAGAAGCCATTGTATTAATGTATTTAATATTTACTACAGATTTATAKTCTCATGAGGTGCATTCTCATTCATAAGAGCCCTAAGGAAAGCTCAAAAGGAGGATATATAAGAAGTTTAGGAAACAGTTCATGTTATAGCCCTGATAGCTCTCCTGACCTTGATAGAACTGCACAGGTATTTTACATTTAAAATAACAGTGGTG
>PTEX01000194.1:1353625-1408351 GCA_003342815.1 Eudromia elegans
TATTTTGCTTGAAAGGCTATTACATTAGGATGTATGACTTATGAGTAAAGGCAAATTGTTGTTTCATTTCAAATAGAAGGAGAACAGAACAGCAGAAGGTACTCACATAGGATGGATGAGATCTGAGTTTGTTCCTGTTTGTGCTCCAGATTGCTTAATAATCAATGATAATTTGGAGTTTCCCTTGTTTATGAGATGAACTCAGTTCACTGGAACGCTTGCTTCCTTGTGGCAAATGCATTTGGATTGCTTAGTTTTGCTCTTTGAGATGTGTTTGTGATTACACGGTTGTGTCCTTGTAATCTCTGAATTCTGTTGGATTATGTTTCTCAGTGGATATATGCCTCTGTGTTTGGTATTCCTAGTTTACAATCTAAATCTGTATGTATTTTTGTGTAATTCTCCTAGCACTTGGAAATAATTAGRATGGCGATGTGATAATGGAAACATCTCCTCTGTTAGTATGCTAATGTTTCATTCAGTAGTGAAGAAAAAGAAACACTGAAGACGTAGGTGAAAAGAAAAACAGATATAAATGTCATCAGAGTTTTTATCCTGTATCCTCTTTTATCCTGTATATTCCTTTGACCATTCTTGAGTATGGAGAACTTCTAGTGTAGAGTTTATAGTATCATAAGAAAAAAAAAAATCTCTAGGCTTTGGAGAATGAAAAGTTGTKTAAAGGCTTTCAGATTTTATTTTTTAGGCGTAATATTATGTGGAAATAAAGAGCAAGCTGAGAATTGAAGATTTAATGAAATAAAAGTAGTGTTTCTAAGTCCAGATTACATACAATTTGAATAAAAGACTCCATTAGGGAGAGCCTGAGGCTGCAGCCCACCATAGTTCTTAGTTTTATATCTAGAGATGCCAAATAGTCATCCTGCACAGACAGACTAATAGCTGCACATCCTGCTTCCTTTACTCTTTAGATCAGGCTGTGGTAGAYGGAAAGGGATGTAATGACATTTACATGTATTTTAAGGCTTCTTAAGACTTTTTTTAGTATTTGTACTTTCTTTATGTTCATAAAGCCCCACTAATATGTTGCACTGTTGAAATGATAGAGCAGCATGCAATTTGCACTCCAAATGTATGTCCACATGTCTTTCTGTAGCTACTTTTCTCTCTACTTGACATTGAAAAGTTCMGCTACTTATATTCCCTTTAATGAATCTTACCACTAGGGGAGAAAAAAAAAATATTAGAGAGGCAAAATGGACCTTCCCTTTAGAACACTACATKTCAGTATTAAAAAAAATTCAAGTCTCTAAAAATTTTATTTAACTTTCTGTTAGTGAGTTAGCTTCCATTTATAAATATAACTCAGCAAATATATTTAATTACATTCAAGTGCAAKTCTATTGAGTCTTCATTTACAGAGAAGTTTTTTAATACATAGTCTCAAAACATCAATAAATATAAAAAATAATTTGTGCAATCATAAGAAAAATAAATGTTCTGAATTGATTATAAGATCAACTATTGGCACACTGACTTTTCCCAGTAACCAAAAATATTGACGATATCCATAACCACTTTATGAGCAATGTTTTTTTCCAATTCTTCAGCAGAAACCATCTCTAATAACTGTGTTTTAACCGAGTATAAGTCTGTTGACTATGGCTTACTTGCAGTGCTTCTGGCAGTTTCATTGGCTAGGTGTGCACAAAGTGAGAAGGTCAACTTTATTTACTCTAAAAGCTATCTTAATGTGTCACCTAGGCTGGTTTTAGCATCCTGAGGGACAGCTGACAGGGAGAGATACATGTAGCAGTTTCTCAGGCCTCTGTTATTGATTTTGAAACTCCTTGAAGCTTGTTTCTGTATATATGACCTTAAAAGTTGAAAAGGTATGAAAAGGTTAGGCATGTTCCATATTCATACTACAGGATGAAATTTGTTAAACCTTACAATACTGAAAAATACTATAGGAGAAAGGGAAAGGTTTGCTCACTGGTCATACTTACAGTTAAAAAGAGAATCCTATAATTTCTGGTGATAAGAGTCAGAGCTTCATACAACCAAGTGATTAGCAGAAATGCRCCTTTCTAGGAAAATCTTCGGCCAGTGGAATTCTTCTAGGGGGTCCAACAACTCTCTGGAGCGGTTTTATTGACAGTGCATGCTATTTCTAAATATATTGTTATTTATCTGCATTCTGACTTAAAAGTCCTAGCTAAATGTTTGAMGACAAACCATATGCTATCTCAGTCTGAAGAGTATGTTGTGTCAGATCAAGTAGTAGGCCATTACATGCCGTCACTATTTTTTTAGCAACCATACTAAGTTAATCCAACTCCAAATACCTAGTGTATCCGTAGAAAATAGGTTATATATTGCATCTGATTTGAATCAGAACTTCAAAGAAAAAAGTTTAAAATTGGACCTTAAGTTATTCTAAAAGAATGAGACATACCTTTGGAAGACCATAAGCGTATGGTGTGTATCCTTGATRGAGCAGCCTTATATAACAAACTTGCCATAGATTGGGGACCTTTGATCCTTCTGGTTGTGCAGTACCTTGACAAATGAATCTTTCTAATTTTGAGAAACAAGATTAAATTGTTAATGAGAAAACAGCAATGGCACTGTGTATGTGGTCGCTTAAAAAATTTCAGAGCAAAATTTGTGCTGAAGATTTCTACTTACTCTCTTGATTCCCATGAGATAAGAAATCATCTCTGTGTATATTTCTTTTGACTGCTAGCCTCTGAGTGTTTTAAGCCAGAAAGAGTGATGTTTTTGAAGGTTCACTGTGAAACATCTTGAATAGCACTGAGCAGATCTTGGAAAAAGGGAAGGGATGCAGAGCTGTAGAATATTAAATGTTAGGTCCCTTCTCACTTTACTTTTCACCATGAAAAAAAAAGATATATACTAACATATTACTAAAGTATATTGGTGCAGTAATAATTATCACATGTTTTCAGGTCTTTGTTGCTGAAACAGAACAGCTTATATAATTCATTATTATTCCMTATTACAAAATATGTGTGGGCTTAGTTTATGTGGTCTTTAAACTGTCATTCTCTAAAATATTTTGTAAAGTCAAATAAAATGTGAAGATGACGTTAATAGTTGCTGTATAAGATAGAGAAGATCTATTGCTTTGATGAATAAATATGGTGTTTTCTCCTCTTTGGCACATGATTTTTCTGATGAACTAGTGAGTGGTAAATTACTCTGTATATGCTGAGCTACATATATGATAGTGCAAGCCAGTAGCATAAGTAGCAGGGAATCTGTGAAAAGAGATGGAATATAAAYGAGATGCCCAATGTTACTTTAGTAGGAGCTGTGCTTGTGAGGAAGAGCGCAGCCAGCACAACGCAGGGTCTGCAGAGGGTTTGCAGAGAGATCTGGTTGTTGTGATGCTCTCCTGCAGTAAGCTACTGTATGGACTGTTTTCACTGAAGTCCTGTTGGCTCTGAATATGTGTTTCTTGCACCATTTTACATGCTTTTTTAAACATGTCACTGGCTTACATCAGCTGTTTTAGGGYTCATGAGACTAAAGAAATGTGTGGCACAAGAGAGCATCTTTACTCTTTTTGCCTGTGGCGTATACCTGGGGGATGCACCAGCATGTCTCTGTGTGTGAGGGGCACAAATGCAGTCCTACAGGCAGGGTTTTCCTGGGGCATTATTTTTGTCTTCCTCTTGGAAAAGATTTTATGRTTCTCTGTGCTCTTTACCCTATTGCAGATGACATTTGTGAGCTGTGGGAGACTGTCATTTCAAGACTTACAAATCGGTCCATGGCTCAATGCAGATGAGCGTCCACTCCTCCTTCCTTTCAACTCTCCAAATTTGATTGTGCAGGTGCAGAATTGGGGCCTCAGTAAGACGTGTGAGAAGTCTTGCACCTAAATGGGAAAAGAAGCAAGCTTTTTTAGTAAAAAAGGAATTGATCTTTCGCGTCTGCATCCAGGTTTGCCATCTCCATGCCTTCCTTGTGCTAACTGTCTTTAAAGGAGAGGAGCTGACTCACTTTCAAAAGTGATGCAGTGTTTTGAATGTGAATTTGAATTATATTTTGGCATTCCTAATTCAGAATTTTGCTTTTCCTATATATTTAAATATATATTAAAAATTAAGGAGGGAATTACAGAAGATAAGTAAGGGTTAATTTGGTTATGTGCACTCTAATTCAAATTATACTCCCTAAAGATAATAAAATTTTATCATCACAGTAATCTCATGAGTATATAGAGATGGCTGTGACACATCTATTGTCCCTAAAATGACCTTTGTGTCAAGCCCTATGCATTGATTAATTTTTAAACAATATTCTTTGGTTTTATTTACCAGATTACTAAACAGCTCCACTTGCACCCACTCATTCTCTCTTTTATTCACTTAAACTGACAATCAAAGAGATGTCTTATTTCTGTGTGGTTTTCACCTTTTGAAAATAAATATAAAGCAGAACTTGGCAGACTTAAAAAGCTGTGGTGGCAGATGGACTTATCAACATGCCTTTCCTTTTTTTTTTTTTTTAACAGTAGCAACAATCATTTAAATTGAGATTAATTAAATAAAATATTTCTACATAAGTGTGTGATAAAGATTTCTAGTGTCAGACTGTGCATTTTTGTGTGATGGGCTATAATTTCTTGGTTAAGAGGGCAATTCTCGATGCTAATTGATGATGAACAGATTATTGAAGTTGGGTTGTATGACGCCTTTTTTCTGTGTTCTATTTCATTTTAAATAAGGTTGAAACAATTCTAAATGGGAAGTTGATGCCAGCATTGTAAAAGGATGGTGTATAAAATTGCAGACCTTTTCTTACACTGTTGATTGATAACTCCTCATAAAATTACAGTAGTGCCATAAACATTTTAGTATGTCATAAAGTTTTTCTGCGTATAGCATTACTCACATGCTATAGGCAGTTTAATACTGCAGTTTCAAAAACAGACATCAAAAATTAACTTCAATAATAAGTTCTCAGTATTTAAAAAGGTAAAACTTATGAAAGCTACATTGCTCTCCATTTCTATTCTTTAAGAAGTTCTGCTAAGATTTTCTGTGACTTGACCTTTATTTTATGACAAGGTATCTGAAAGGTTGACGTCTGAGTYATACCTGTAATTAGTAGGCTCATATAGAAAAAAGGCAAGATAATATTTTTTTCAGAGTTATATTGTGGTTTTTTTTTAAAAAAACAAAAAAAGAGAATAATACTCTTAAAAACCCTCTTGTACTTCACTATTTAAAATGTTTGTTACAAGGTCAGCCCTTCTATCAGTCTATACTTTAAAACAGATTGAAAATGAAATTCAGTATAAAAGTATCTTTGCTGAGTATACAGTAAGTCTCAAATAGCAATTCAATGAGTTCTGTTATTTAAGCACATGATGGAGATGCATAATAACTATATGAATTGGGCAAATTTWCTTAAGTATGAAATGTAGAAGTATATATGATGGTTAAAAAGTTGATCTTAATGGAATTTCTGGTTTCCTATAGAAGATCTACTTGCATTATTCTAATTCTGAAGTGCACACACCCTTTTTCCACTCTTTTTTTATGAATTTTGAATTCCAAGTGATTGGGTGAAGGGGCTCCTCTAAAGAAATGTGCTATTGTTTATGCTATGTTATTTTACTCTTCAGATTTTTGGTTTGATTATCAAAGGGACCTAAAAGAGTTTGATTCCTTTTCCTACTGAAAGCTTAAGGATTTTGTTCTTATTTATACTAAAAGTCTACTAATTTTGTCCTTGTAATAGAAGCAAACATTAACTCCAGTGGGACTCCTAACCAGTAGGTTTTGCATCCCTGTATTATTTAGGCTCTTTTGAAAAGACCAAGAGTAGCAGCAGTTGTTTTTTTTATTATTATTTTATAAAATCATTTTGTGAAATGCATCACTCACGGCTTGAGGGCTTGTATTCTGAATTTCACCCCTTAGGGAATATTTCATACCCATTTTATAACTTCCCCAAAATAGGGAGATTATACACAAAATAAATATCAGACAGCTGTGAGCTATCAGCCTGTAATGCCAGTGGATGGATTTGGTGATCTCATAAACCGGAAAAGCAAAGTTTGAGTGTCTTGAACACCGTTCAGACCCTGAAAATGAAATGAATATTCTCTGGTTCAGCTCAGTTTTTATTTGGTATAACATATGGATCCAAGTAAATGATTCACAGTACAAGATGCAGCCCTGTGATCTTACGGCAGTTCCCACATCATCTCTTGGCTGGTAGCTCTAACCATTTCCTTTCCACTTCAYTCTCTCCCCTCTTTTACTTGCCCTTCACTCTGTAATACTGTTCTCTCATCCTTTGTCATATATTTGCTTTTTGGGTGCCTTGCACATGTGCAGCTGAGCTGGGGCCAAACTGCCCCGTCATTCCCAGCTGACTGCCGACCTACATGAACTGTGGAGGGGCAGAGCGAGTTTCCCCTCGATGTGCTCGCCAGCAGGCCGGGTTCGAGGGGATGGTGATACCTGCTACAGAGTGCAGGCAGCTGCCCTTAATGARGTAGCTCTTAATGAGATGGACAGGTTCAAGAAGGCAATAAAAATGACAAGGTAAATATACAGTTAAGCAAAATGAAAGCACAGTGAACTTGCATACTGCTGAATCTTGAAGAGATTGTTAAACCCCATTTTAAAAGCACAATCAAGAGAATTATAATTTCTCACAGATCCTTTAACTGTATTCTTTGTAGTGTCTGTTATCAGGCATTAAGGAGTCCAGAATACCACASAGGTTAACTAGAATACCCCTGAAATATTTTAACTCAAAAAAACTATGCAAGATACTGAGGAATTAATAAAAAAAGAAAGAAGAATTCACTGCAGAACTTCGCTGTATTCTTATTCATAAATAGGATAGAACAGTCATAAAAYGATGGTGCTGTTTTCTATTAAGTAAAACCACATGCAAGTTTTGGGTTAATTAAAGAAAAAATGTTTGAGAAAGAAATTTTAAATGTAATTCTTGGATTGTGTCTAGATGGGAATTATGTCTGTTTCTTACATTTGTGTGTTTTGGCAGTTTATAGGTGTCTATGCAGTGGAATTTTTTCATTCTATTATTTTTAAAATTATACAGGCAAATGCTCAATATTCTGCTCAGAACATTAAGGCTTTGAAATTAGATTCTCAAAGGAAAGAAAAATGAAGACTGACCATAGTTATTTTAGTCTTGTGGTATATTCTTGAACTATCTTTATTTCTATATATACTTGCACACATTCACACATGTATATAGCTTTTGTTTAACCATGCCCCGTGTTAATTCCTGGTTTCCTGTTGATTTCAGTCAGCTTTAACTCAGTTTGTCAATTAATAATTAATGACATGTTCTTATGATATGTAGTAAGTGACAGAGAAATGAGATTGCAGGTTATTATGCACATATCTATATTTGTGTTTATTCCGTTTACATAGAATTCTGTTTCTTTTTGCATTTGTACTGAGCATGTAGTTAGACCTTTGGTAGACAGAGTGGAACAAAAGATTGACTGTAGAAGGATTGGGTAGGGAAAATATAAAACCTATCTCCTAGCTGTTCATTCCACTTGTCAGTGATGAGGTTTGATATATTAATTCTATATGAGATCACCCATAGCTGCACATTAGTATGAATATTGAAGTATAATAATTAAGATACTAAATTTAAAACTCGGAGTAGATTTTTAAAGCAGGTCTTTTTAGTGCAAAAGTGTAATTGATACATGAGAATGGTTGAGTGGACAGATATCTTTATCGCAAATTGCTTCAGCAAAAAAAAATAGACAACGTGATTGCAAAACAAAATGAGATTTTAGGCACCAAGCCCCTCTACCTTCAAAATATGGTAAGGCACTGGAGAAAGAAATAGGGTAGAACAACTTAGAAATATTACAAGTTAGGGCAGGTACTCAACAGAAGGGCTGTTCTGTGTGTAGACGTTTATATACAAATTGTCTTGTGTACAGACAGTGTTATTGTGTAGAGGCGTATTTGTAGCTGCTCTGAATCCTTTCTGCTCTGCTCTGTCACCATGAAGACCTGGAGTTCTCTTGGCACAAGAATGGTGGGGTCAGAGGACTTTGATCTGATGAGCATCCTATGATAGATGCTGATGTTTGGGAGATTTGTCTATTGGGGAAGTCTACCAATAATGAATTGCAGTGTGGAGTCATAGTAATATAGGCATAAAAGTCTGGATTATGCCAAGGAGACAGCATGAATTACAGCATAAAAGAGCTTTAAGATAGTGGGAGGACAGGTCCACCATCTGATTTATCTGAACTGTTAAAGATCATGGACAAAAATGACACTCTGAATTCAGAAGTGACTTGTACATTAATGTTTGTTACGTGAAAAAGGAGCAAAACTTGGAGTAGTTAACAGGTACTGATGGGGCAAAGAAGAATCTTTCTGTTCTTTACCTGTCACTGCCTTTCAGATACAGAAACCTCTTTTCTTCTGTCATGCAAACTGCATTTACTCTGCAATGTGCTGTTTCAAAATACCTTTGATGGCTAAAAATGGAAGAAAAAAATCAAAAAGAATAAAATAATAGTAATAATAATAAACAGTTACTGGCAAGAGAAACCGCAGTAGATGGGGCGGGGAGAGAAGACTCAGCAAGAAGTGCTTTTTTTTTTTTTTTTCCCCCTTCCTTTCAAAGTGCATTTAATCTGAAGGTGAAGGTGTATTACAGGTGAGGAATCTGAAATCCAAGAAAGATTGCAGCTGTATGCTTTTTATGATCTATGATTTTATATTTTAATGCCTTAATTCTGAGGTTCCAATTTCAGAGATTGCTTAGTTTTCAGGAAGAATTTTTATACACAATTTCAGTTCATAGTCAAGTATATTTGATATTACTGAGTTTCGAAATACTGACTGATGTTCAGTGTATATGAAGGCTTTCCTCAATGCCAGACTGAAATACATTCTAGAAAACCGGAAGATTTAAGAAGAATGAAGATTTTATATAATTTTTATCTAAATACGCTATTTTGTTGTCAATCAAAATAAAATCTTGTCAGGCCTTAGATAACATTACACAATTAGTAGTCAGCAGGATACTGTCAGGAATACTATGGGCTCAGTTCATTCTCTAACTGCCGAGATCTGGGAGAGAAATTTTTACTTTCAAAAATGAAACTTCACATTATACTCTACTGCAGAGAATTGCAGATGTTACCATAAAAGTTTAAATCTTCCTTCTAATCCCAAGTGGATCTGTACTGTGTATCTACTACATATTCTGAAATTGTCCCAAATATGGGGCTCTTCTAGAAGAAGAGATGCAACTTGGACTTTCCAAACTGAAACAGGGATTCATTTGGGACTTAGGAAGAGGTGGAGCAGCAGCTTGCTGGAGTTCACTTTTGAAGTTGTGCGCGTGGAAAAGCTCAGATTACCCCAACGGAAAGAGGCGTTCTGGAGTCAGACTGAAGGGACTCTAAGACCAAGAGAAAAGTTGAGAAGATGTTTAAAGACTAACTCTTAAACTTACTTTTACACAACCTGTCACCATTTTGATATGTATTTCTAAATTTACATGGAGCATTGCATCTAGTGTACACATAGTTATATTTTTATTTTCAGGGGAGTGTTTTAATAGTAATTGGTGTGGGTATTAAAATTAAATAATTRGATATTTAGGCAGGTATTTTTCACATGTTTATTTTAAAATGTAGTATTTAGAGTTGAAAAATACATTAAATTAAAGCAAAAGCATGAATACTGGGTTTATAAAAGACTTAATTTAGTCCATTAATAATTTACATTAAAGCAATGTCATTAAAGTAATTTACATTTATGTAATGTCATAATTTATGTTAACATTAAGATCTTGTGAGAGAAAAGGACTAACCATAAGATATAAGACCTTAAAATAGTCCGTTCCATAGATGGCTTGAATCAATTCATCATAAGCACACWTTTTGAAACGGGATCTTCCAAACCCAGCTAATAGATAAAAAAGGTTACAGGAAATACTGGAACTGGACAGAATTAGAGCGTTTTTGAGTAGCAGTGTGGGTGTTCCCTGCATTGAGGAAACACAAACTGAGAGTTACAGTTCTCGTCACAGGATTATCTTGAATGAAACATACTGCCTTTCAGTTTGATCATGTGTAACATAAATATTTTAGAGTAATGAACTAAATATATTACATGCTACATAAGAATAGCCCTAAAGCTTGCTCAGCTTCAGATTAATCTTTTGAATTATTTGATCTTTTTAGTGATATTTCTGTGTCAAAATTTATCAAATTTTCATAATTTCAAATTCATCTAGAGTTTGACCTTAGGTACTTGCTTGCCTTTGAATATCAAGTCATAACGTATCTGGAATCATAAAATAAATGATACCAAATCAAAAGGGGAGAGTTGTGCACAAAAAGCGTATCTCGGATTGCTAAAAACTGCTTATTTTATGATTCATTTCTCTAATGCCTTGAAAACAAGTCCATACCTTTTACGCACCAATCTCAAAATGACACAGATAAACTGAAAATCAGATAGGGCTTTTCTTGAGTGAGTTTTATTTCTTCAGACAAAAATGCATATCCCTTAGATGCATAGTAAGAGTGAAAACAGGATTTTTTAGTAGGTCAGTGATATTAGAATGAAATGCAAATGCACAACTAAACTGCATAACACAAATTCAACTGTATACTCTCTTGGGCATTACATTGTGTTTTGTGTAATGTTTTTCTAACGTTTTATGGAGWTTTCCAATTAAATATTCATGTGACTTCTTCAAAGAGCAACAAAGATTTATAACCCCAAAGTGAAAGAAAGAGGATGCGAGAATTGTGCACTTGGGCAGGATAATTCTGCATCAATTCTGAACACTCTTTCYTCATTTATTTGAGAAATTATCTGTATCACATGAACCAAAATATGTGTATGTGTAAGCTGTGCTCTAATTGCATGATCATATGTGGAAATATAGGATCTTTGCACTCCAGCAACGAAGTATATGTGTGTATGCTCTATTTTTATTTTATTTTTAAACATCTGTTTCAAGGTTCTTAGCTGTTTTTAAAATTTCTCAAACATTTATACAGAAACAATTAAATTAGAATCTAAAGCKAAGGCAGCTAATATATTTTAGTATTTTAAAATTCAATTGAACTTGCACTAAATAATTTACTTAAGTAATGCAGAAAGGAAGTGATAACCACTCTTGCCTTTTGGCAAGAGCTGGTATGTGGTACGCCTGATTCATCAGCACTAGACAGCAGTAACTCATGTATATGGAACAGCTGTAAAGTTTTCAGATTTACTTGAGGGAATGAGAAATGTTTAAAATTCTTCATGCTGCTATATATTCCTCAAGGTTACCAGTAGGTACAAAGGCATGTTCTGAACCTCAGGTCAAATTCGTAGGGAAAAAAATGAGAAGACCCATCTTTGTAAAGTTCTTGTGTATTCCATTGTGAAGAGAGGAAGGGCAGCAATCTGTGACTGTGCACTTGTTAAATAKTTTGCTGCTTCTCCTCTTGTAGAAGTATCTACAAATTAGCAGAGCTATAAAAAAAATGTTAGTCCAATACAAAGAAATTGCCCAGCAGGACTGTTGGTTAGAATGCTGCAGTGTGAAAAATGTCACCTCCCAGGAGATCATTTTGAGGCATCGTATGAGAGAGGTCATACGTAGATCCTCTGCTATTGATCTGCGCTTTTGTCTGTCTTCTTGGTTTWCTTAGTGTTATTATTGTTTCTTGCTTTTAACGCTATATGCAATTCAGACACAGAGTCTGAAAGACAGTAAAATTTGGTTCTTTCATGGTCGTTTATTGCCTCTTCCACCCTCAGGGTGACAGGAGCAGGGGTTAATCTTTGGCTGTCTTGAACTGCTTCCACCATGACTGACTTTCATTTAAATTTGACCCAGAAAGGAGTGATCAGTGAGAAGAGATGTTTGCTCTGTGTGCCTCTTATAGGAAGAGGACAGAACTAGAACTATCTGGCACTCATGCTTCAAATCTGTCTTTATGGGCAGATTCTTTTGCCTGAATCAGCGCATTCCTACAACCTGTAGGAAGAGAATGCTAGTGGTAAAACATTTCAGAGATACTTATCTTCGGATGCTCTCCAATAGATGGTGGTAGTTATCAGATTTGTGTATTGTGTTCGCAAAATTTTTTGTATYGAATGTATTATTTCCTTGCATAGAACAACAAGATGACAAGAATGGCTCTAACATCTTTCCTGACACAGGAAGAAATTGTCTAAAAGAAAGTATATAAAAGTACTAATTAAAGTGGCAGGAGATTATCACCGTATGCTCTATTTGGAGACAAAGTGGGGGAATTATACAGTGAGCCCAAGTCATCATTAGATGGGTTAGAATTCATTTAAAGAATGGGCCTGTCCTCAAAAGTACAAGAAGAATGGCAGTAGAAAACCTAGCAATTATTTCTCTGGACAAGGATTTTTCTGTGTAGTCTTTAGCACTGTTAGAAAAGCAAAAGTTATTAAAGATTTATTTTTAATAAGCCCTGATGAAATGGCAGAGTGTTTGAGACAGCACCTTGCTCAGAGCAGGACAACAAGAGTAAAAATTAGCTGGCTGACAACTAGTGCAATAAGCAGCAGCAGTTTCTGACATACTGGAAAAGAAGCATTCCTTCCTCTGCCTTTGCTGGAAAATATCAGCAGAGCAGCACCACACCACATGTTAGGGAGCCATGCCCAGATCCAGCCCAAGGCTTGGAATGGAAACTAGGATGCTTCCAGAGATGAAGACATGGTTCACTTGTTAGTATCTCTTTAACATTATGACTTTTCTGGGCAACGCTCAGCATCAGAAGAGTTATTTTTGCTTCTACAGGGGAGAAAAAAAAAAAAAAAAAAAAAAAGGTTGAGCAACATTGCTGACAGCAAGACTCATTTTAAAAATTAGGTTATAATGAATATGAGTTTCAGAAGAAGACTGTGGAGTGGGTCCCATCTGCTTCCCTCTGGACTGCAGCATTAAAGGGAACAGATGGGCGTGAATTACGCCAAAAATGGCTGGGAGAGGCTCAGCAGCTCTGTAGTCTTCTTCCTTATTATCCTCAGCCATTCTAAGATCTTGTTCCTCATGCAAATTCTCATAGAGCACTGCTGCTTTTGGGGGGAATGTGGAGAGGGTGGATAAGAATGGAAGGAGGGAGGATTTRGAACAGATCATGCTGCAAATATCATTCTTCAATATTCAGTCTTAGCTCAGGCTTCTATAAATTAATATTAATCTAAGTGCTGATGCTAGTTTTCCCTCTGGTTCTGTCCTAGAGTTCACCTGAACACCTTAATATTCTGAAGAGCWTGAGAAAGATACCATCTTTTTTTCCTGCAGAGCTGAGTAAAAAGGTGAGTGCTCCAGATAAAATCTTAGCCTGCAAAATCAATGTCATCTTGACCTGCCCTCAGATTTTGTCAGGATAAGTCAGGAGAGGGTACTCTCTGCAGATGTCTTTGAACACAAGGGGTTTATCAAATCCAGTCTAGAATGCAGTGAAATGGTGCTGCAAATGGGAACTTCAGGATGGTGCACTTTCCTAAAGCATCTACGATAAGGAGTAAAACTATTTGCTTGCCAGCTCTGACAGACACATTCAGTATCAAAAACTTATTAGAATGTTTTTATATGTTTTTGTTTGTGTTTCTCCATTTCTTTAAGTAGCATAGGCAACCTTCCACATTAGCTTCACCTTCCCTTTGAAACTATGATCATCTTATAATCCATAATRCATAAAATGCAGCTTACATAATCAGTTGTTAGAATTATGTTTTTCCAGTATTAAAAAATAAAATCATTAATTTTTTAAATCTGTGGTTGTTGTCTTTTTATGCAAAGCCAGAAGTTGCTGAAGTGTATTTTTACACTAGATTGTTTAGTAGTACCAAGTTAGGATGCAGCACAGTGGAGTTCAGGCTGGTCTTCTTTAATCTGTGTTTAGTGTTTGTATTCCAGTTTGTTTTTCATTCCATACTTCATTCCATACAAGGGCTCCTAAATGTCTTAAAAGAATATGTATGTGTGTATATATATATATATATTCTTTGTATGTAAGTGTGTGTATTTATTTCTGTCTTTTTTTCTTCCACCTAGAATTTTATGGTAGAACTGTTTCTCTATTGTACCATACCTTGCTACTGTTTACATGAGTAAAAGTGTAGTAAAGTGTAGTAAAATTCCCTCTTTCTTCCATTTTGGAAAAGAGAAAGACTATTCTGTATCAGTCTTTTGACAGAGCTTAACAGGTACATACCATATGTATTTCTGTATTCAGMATAACAATTTTTAGAGCTATGTTTTATTTTATGAAAAATGAGAGGGAAATTATTTCCGATGTTTCGTATGATGCTTCRTTGATTGATCCTGATGCCTGTTTTCAAAAACCCGTGGTAATCTTAGGAACCTATCATGCTCTAGAGAAACCAAAACTAGTATTGGAACAGAAATGGAACTTAATAAACATGTAACAAGTGAGGCCCATGTTCTTTGTTTCTGTATCTGTATACATGAGAGGTTTGCTCTCTGAAAAGATTAGTATTGTATCAGTGCAGCTTATTATTTGGAGGGGGGGGGGGGCAGGGAAGTAGTCAGGGATGGTTTTCCAGGAACCAATGAGCAGCTGCAATCATTAATCAGTGTTTTTGCTTCTTGTCTTCTATGTGGTGTGAAGTCAATGTTTTACACTTTGGTTGCCTCAAGGTCTACATATACTTCAGGGCTTCATTGAACTAGCTGCACACTAGTGTAGAAAAATAACCCATTTGGGGTTTTGCCATGAAAAATGTGAAGTCACTTTTTGAACGTTGACTAAAATCTCATTACTTTGGTGGCAAATGAGGCATGAAACATATTGTCAAAAATATAGAGACCAAAATATAGTGGCACTAAATATTTTATCTTTATGGAATGTACTACTAAAGGTTTGAACTCTAAATCAGCCAATGCACTTATGCATACAGCATCATTCATCAAGTTCACGGTCTGTGTTGCAAAATTTGTCCATGATGGCAGCTTTAATGAAGTTCTATAATTTCTCACGACCTTAGAAAACTATTATTTCAGCTCCGCGAAAGCATAAATCCACAACCAGTGCTCAACTCTGCTCAAGGCTTAGGCTATTGACTTTATGGTGAGAATTTCATGGTGATCTTTTATGTTCTCCTCATTCCTTCTAAGTGTTAGATGTGTAATGTTGGTTTGCTGTGCACAGGCATGGGCGAGTTGAAGAAACTCTAATTCTACAAGTAAAACTGAAAATAGTCTTCATTATTTGAGGCTTCATGGCATATCAACAAAGACTTCCTAAAGTATTAAGAGTGTTCATACATTGATTCCCTTTGATCTCCATAGTAGAAGAAAATTGTGCAACTACATGGTTAAAGCATCTTGACAAGACAGTTCCATTTGTTATATCAGATTCTGAAGAGTTGTGTACCTGGGAAACAAGTAATGTTTGTAGTCTAAGAATGAAATGGCCAACTAAACAATGTAAYCAAAGGTAAAAAGTTCATTTTCCTTGAACAGTGCACTTTGAAGAGTAATATTTGATTTATACAGAGCACCTTTCATTTTTGAAGGCGAGTATGAAGACTTCATTSATGCTGATGTTGTAGTACTCCATATTTGGCAGTTCATAGAAAATTACACCATCTAACAAGCATAATATTATTTTTTTCACTCTTTTTAAAAATCAGGTATGCTGTAAATAGGAACCAGAAATCCATGTAAAATATATACACTTTGAGAGGGGGGGAAAAATGACATTCTGAACCTCCTGAATGATAATGAATGTATAAAGCCATTTGCTGTCATGATAAGGAAATAATCTCTTTAACTGCCTTGAAATATGTGTGTTGCTATTTCTCTYTGCTGTTTGTACTCTTCTTACTGTACAGATATTTGTCTTTAAACATCATGCATTAAATTTTAAAGGGAAATGGTGTTGATATAAGGTAAAACGCTTGCAGCCAAGAGCTTGCAGCCAAAAGACATTGAAATGATTTACTGGATGGAATARGAGGATTTCAATATAAATAGAAAGTTGCAGCTTTTAAAATTGTTTAACTTGTAAAAATTGAAAGCTTTAACTGACAGCTGTATGTAATTCTAAGTGAATAGACCATTGTTCAATATTCATAACTAAGAAAAAATTCAATTTGATATGCTGTAGGACAGGCTTCATGCCCCATAATTTAAGGAGAAATGCTTCATTAAAAATATCTGCTTCCATTTTAACTATTGACTGATCTGCAAGCTGTAAAAAAAAAGATTAAGYAAATCATCTTAAACTAAAAAGAGAGCTATTCATGAAACAGCATTGCTTTGCAAAGGAATTTGTTGAGCTCTTAAGAACTGGTGKTGTCAGAGTGCTGGAATATTGCCCTTTCTCCTTATCTGTGTACAGATCATCACTTGTATCATACCTGTTTTACAAACCAAAGGTGTATGAGCAATGCCTTCGTAGTAGTATTGGTGGGATTGATTACATTCGTTTCCCAACCTGACTGTGAAGAGGTCAGCCAAATCCAGCTTTTTGTGTTAGATCACCAGCTAATGCATTTGGAGATGCTCCCTCCTGCTGTTTCCAGCGTTAGGTCATCCATTCACCTATGAGAGCCTCATAGTAATTTGAAGTGTGAACTGGTGCAAATAATCTGGAGTTGTTCATTTGTCTGCAGGAAGCAAGAATGCTGAGCCAGAATTAATTTTATATTTGTGTGATTTCTTGTAKAGAATACTTGGTTTTGCTTTGCTTTTCTAATATAAGAAAGCTGCCCTTACTTATCAAGCCAAGCATGTTCAGGTTCTCTCCACCACTAAAGCCACTTCACTGAGGATCTTATGTTAAAAGCCTACTCAGTCAGAGGAAGTACATTAGAGGGCAGAGGGATCAACACCTCCAGGGGACATTCGCAGTGTGTGAGGGCTCACGGGTTTTTGGAAGGAGCTGTTTTATTCCGCTTACTGTAAAGGGGAACCATCAAAGTGACTATCTGGAGACTTAGCTCAATGATTCAGTGTAGACACTTACGTGAATAGCAGATAACTCGGTGCMTGGTTAGGCCTTATATCTTCACTCTTTATTTACAGCGAAAGAATTGCACTAAGAGAGAGTTCTTAGATGCAGTGTTCTCCTATTCATTTCAAATATTCCATGTTTACTGCTAAAAGTATGAAAAAGCAGCACAAGAAAGTTGGAAAGGCACAAGGTGGTTTTAAAGRTCATAGATGATCCCTTGGCAAATAATAATACTAAGCTGTAATGTAGGACCATTTAAATGTGAAATGTGTTTGCTTTTTAAACAGAAATAATTTAGAAACTGGTCTATTTTTCAGACTGAACCTTTATGGCAAAATATTTTTTAATTTTCAAGTGATATAAAATAACATTGTAAGTCACATGAGTATAAATATTTTATTTAATTATAAGCATCGGCAAGGATTTGTGTGTGACACAAACTTTAACTCTTCTTTATAATTTGCTATTGCTTCTGCCTAATTAATATAGTAAAAAGRCTGCTGCATAAATCACTGTGCGACCCCCAATGTAGTTTTCCTAATATCCCTATATCCAGTAGATCTTGTTCTGTAATTCCCCTGGGAGAAGTGGGCCATRTCAGATAGATTAAATGAAAAGAACAGATGTAGATTAAGAGTGATGTAAATTTCAAGCCTGCACTTTTAATTTCACTAAATATTATTTTCCATCTTCATGATCACRTTACATTGAAATGTTGGAACTTCAATTTCCTCTACTATTTCATCTAATAAAACCTTTGTCTCATCTGAGTTCTTGAAGAGATGTTAGCTTTAAATCACATTGACTTCACCCTATCCAATTTACATATGCCGAAGAAATAAAAGTCTTTTCAAGAGTTGCCATGGGGCTTCAGAAGCCTCAAAGGAGTATTAAGACCTTGAGTTTAATGTGAACTGCCTCAAACACAAAACACAAATCCTCCCAACAGAATACTAATGGTTTAGTGTACAGTTCTATTTTCCATGCAAGTTTGTAAAGTAAATAAACAGTCTACAAACAGGGAAAAACAACTAAATTATATTTGAGCRTTTGAATTTAGAACTGTGCCAGCTGGAAATAATAAATGCTTTCTATAGGCCTGTATTACATAAGAAATGTTATGTTATTTGACAGATGTACGAAATAGAGCACAGAATAGATTAAAGCAGGAATTCAGAGCTTCTCCATTTTCTCTCTAAGGACTATATACCTGTACAATAGCATTAGGAGTTTCTCGAAGTCACTACAAATATACATATAAAATGTTTTGCCTTAGATCTGTATAAACAAAAATTCTTCCATGCCAGATATACTTTGTTTGACATGCATGACCATTTTATATTTATTTTGTTTTTTAAAAAACTTGGTCTGTTTTAAAAGATAAACAGACTTCATTACACACAATAACAAAGGGAGGAGATGTTTTCCTAGTATGACCTCAATTCCATCTCTGTAATGGATTTCTCATTATAATAATTATATCCCATTAAAATGTCAGAAATCATTTAAAAGATAGCTAAGAAGACATGTCTCTTTCAGCAAACTAGCAAGCTGAAACCTTGATGTTAATTTACTTGGCATCATTTAAGGGAAATGGTAAAATACAGTACATAAAATGAGAATCCTTCGGTGATACAAAATTCAAGCAGATTGACTATATATAGTATTAACTTAACACTTAAATTATTGGTCAGTCGTAAGTAATTACAGAGCATTTCAATTACAGAAAGAAAAGGTTTGTTTCAAGTGGAGAGCAGGGTGGATTATTTCAGAGGAAATATTCTGCTTGACAAATCTAGTTCTGTTCTCTGTTTAGGAAATATCTGCCTGCAGTCAGAGTTTGAGTGAGACTAAAAAGCTCTCCTCTTGCTGGAGTCCTCCTCCTGGGGTGCTGTTGTGTTGCTTTATGGGAGTAGGAGGTTCTCAGCCTCACCCTTGGTTAATAAGTAGCGTTGGAGCTGTTTGGGCCAGTCTGAGAASGTCTTCATGCAAAGATAAGCTGCTGCCGGAGATGATCCCGGTTCCATCAGTTCAGTAAGCTCATCCCAGGCTGGCTCTTTGTGTAGAATAATTCCCATTCCTTGAATGTTCGCAGACAAGTGACCGTGACGGAGCTTCCCGTCCTTTGTGGCCCATGGTGTTGGGGTGCAGCAGACCCTAACTTTCAGGGCCTGAGTTCTCAGGAAATTGCTGCTCCCCATRTGTCTATTCTAGGGCTAAAGTTGCTTCAGTTCTAAAATAGATTGCACACAAGCTGACTTACCAAAGATTAATTGGAAATGGAGCCAGAACTCATACTTCTTATGCAGGCAACCAACCATTGACTTAAAGTGCATTTTCCTGAATGAATGGCATGTTGAAACTCCTGGAAGAAAGCCATGCTACAAAGAATTGAATTGAATAGGGTCARAAACAGTCTCAGAAAGCCCCATTAAGCTTGGAAAGCACCCTACTGAATTACTTGCCAAATGCACTGTTTGCTATCACGTTATATAAAAGGTATCCTGCTCTCCTGTAGAAATGGCTTATTAGCATTTGCCAGTCCRCGAGGTGCAAACTGTGCAAACAGCATCCTTAATCCATCCATCTTGCACAGGCARATCACGTCCAGGTCACCCCAACGTCCTGACCATGCTAGTTATCTACCAAGCAGACTTCCTGTTCTGTCGGTGTGCCCATCTTGACGCACATCTAATTCTTCCCTCTCTTAGGACTGTGGCGTCATACAATGGAGCATAGTAAGGTGGTAAATATATTTAGTGTGTTCATGTATTTCCTCGTACTGAAAACCTGTTGTCTTCTTAGAATAATAAATAGGACAAACCTCAGGAAAAAAAAAAAAAAAAGGCTAATTACCTTGGCAATTGGGATTAAATCCTAGAAATATGTTACCAAGTTAAGGTTCCATTTCYCTGTCAGATATTTCAGCTACTATGAAGTTATCTTTTTATTGGTTAGCACAAAATACTGGACACATTTGTTTCTCTTTTCTCTGCTTACGCTTACAMCGACTTCTAAGTTGTTTTCAATTAGTGGCTTGAATGTCAGGGTTTTGAGTTAGTATTTCTTACTGATTTTGTTGTGTGTGCTAGTTTTTCTAATCAGCCTTTCTCTTTTTTTTTAGGTCTGTTATCTAAATGAGTTAAATTTTCATACCTAACAGATAACCAATAGGTGGTGACAGCAGTACATTTCTTGATTTAACCTAGTTATGCATGGTTTAGCAGAATGGGCCTTYTTTAAATGACATCATTTCTTATAGTGTGAGCTCCTGTTATTAGAAAAAGCATGGTAATTTCAAAGAATCCTGTTGTATTTGAAATGTTTTATGTTAGCTACTTGCTTGCTTAGGAAATGGAAAATATTTTACTGGTATGCCCTCTCAATCTTTTTTTTTTTAACATTTTGAAAAAATTTGTTGAAGATTTTGCATTCACAAATTATTACCAATCAATTTCCTATTTGATATTTGAGACATGTTTTATATTACCACTGACTAAGACCTGTGCTATTTCAGCACGATTTTATTGAGGTGTATAGTTATGCTGATTCAGCAAGAGCATCAGAAACTTCTCCATCATTGATTGGAACTGGTTGAAATCCYAGAATTTCCATCCTTTGTGAAATATTTGAGTCATTTAATATGCTTCATTCCTGACTTTTTAATCAAACTTTTACAGTCAAATATGACTTGATGCACTTATTTTTAAACAACCAYGCTCTAATTGGTAAATCTCTGGGAAAACATTACTGTAAAAGAGTGCTCTCTCATTTTTCTTTTATTTTACTTGTTCTGGCTGGATACTTTCTAAAATACTGACCGATAATATCAAATATTTATATAGGAAGAATGAAGGTCAGTGGTTAAAAGTGGAGGTGAGAAAAAATAATCTTCTACTCCAACAAGAGAGAGACAGTTACATGAGTAGGAGGAGAAAATATAAAGATTTTAAAGCCATTAGGAGAATTTACTGTAATACCTATCCTGCTCCATTTTGTCAGAATTTTACTGTCTGGTTTTAGAACTGCTGATAGAAATAATGCAGGCATTTACACACACTGGAAATAATGTTTTAAAAGATGTCTTYTTACCATAATATAAAAGATTTTTTGTTTCTGTTTTGAAATATAATTTTCTAAGTCTCTCTCTATTTCTCCTTTTTTAACCCAAAGGATGCAATATCTGCCCTTCAGGGTTCAATATACTTCAAAAAAAACCTATAAAATGATCCTGACAAGTATGAAATAGCTCCTGCTTGTAAGTCCTGAATGAAACCTCCAAATGCTAATAATTTGGGAGCAACACTGCAATTAACACTGCGGTGCTTGAAGTTTTAGCATGGGTACTTGCCAGATGTTGTGTCTTAWTATATTATTAGAGTGCTATTCCTGCTGGCCAGCACATTGTTAATACATCATGTGAGCAATAATCCTGCTGGCCGTTACTGTGTTAATGCATCACTTAGTGTCATTCAATTGATTCATTAAAATAGCAGCAACTACCAGGAATCCATTAAAAACCTGCAAAGGCTGTGTGTTTTATTCCAAACAACTACACACTTCTTAAAAGAATGATTGGAGGCAATGGAAGAAAAAGAAAATCTAATGAGTAGGACTCGATGCTAGTTATGGAGCCAAACCAGTGCCTGTTGAATTGGAGTTTCCTTTCATTCTCCTTTCATTGAGATCAGTGGCCTTTAGAATTGGACTATAAGTCTCTTAATTAACAGAAATTCTGCAGTATTATTTTTGTTAGCCTTTCAATGCCAGATTAATACAGATTTCTTGAAGCTCTGGAATTCTTTTATTTTTGTGTGAAAGGAARAAATTGTGACTGAAACCGCTAAAAAAAATAAAACAGGCGTCTCTCTATAAATGTTTACAGAAATAAACTCATGTACAGTTTTCTATCAACTTCATCTGAGTATGCATATGAGTAAAACTTTGTATACAAGGCTTGCAGGATTATGTTCAGAATTGGCAGAAGCATTATCCTTCTGGATTTTATTATGTTTTGTGCAGTTTTGGGTGGAAGTATGTTTAATATCAGTAAGATGTTTTGACAAATGAAAATTCAAAAATGTTGCAATTGTTGACAATGTAGCGTTACAAGRTAACAGGTGAATCATGTGGGAGCAATTCTCCTAAACATTGAAATGAGTAGGGAATAAATTATTATAGATAGATGAGGAAAATATATTACAGAGTTAAGTCAGAATGAACAGTACCAGGACTGCAAGACTGAATTATTATTTCTCGTTTGTTGGCTTGCTCTTAACACATGGCTTTCATGTTACTTAGTACGTAAATTTTGGTCTCTGGAACATCTATGTCTGTAGATAATTTAATTGCAAAATCTTACGCAGAAACTGGTGGATGATGGAGAATTGGACTATTAAATTACTTGGAGCAAACATAGTCTCCTTTATACAGTCCCCAAATAACATCTCAAGAGAATTTCGGCTTTGGAGACTTTGTGTAGATATTAACAGGAATATGGGCTAAGGTTGTTACTTGGCATACTTTCTTTCACTATTTGTAGGCTGACTCATGAGGGAGACCTAAACTGCCATTTGATCTCCTGCCACCTCTCACTTTCCGAAGAATGAATTTCACCATCTGGTCAAGAATGTGCTGGGACTGCTTTTATGCAGAGAGAAAAGAGGAGATGGGAAACAGGAGGTCTCTCTGCTCTTTCTATCTTGCATGTGTAATGGTGACCAGTAACAGCCTCTCTTTTAACACCARTAATCCAGATAACCCTATTTCTGTGCCTGCCCTCACAGAGATTTTCTTACATAAAGAAAGCAGTTGTATCTACAAAGCTGTTGGATAAACATGCACATTACAGCCTAGACGGGTCTGTATTACAGCTATATGCATTCATGTGAAGTCCTAAGATAGCAAGAAGCTGAATTTRTTCAAAAATAAATGGGCAAATGCTGTATTAATACTGCAGGGAAGAAAACAAATGTGGAGGAAATTAATGCATGCTGCTAGGATACCTTTTTTGAGACATGTATTGTGTTCATGGTAGGTGCTGGAGTTACTCAGCTTTTCTTCTCTGATTTTTCTTACATACCAGTCAGTGAAAGGGCTGGACAAGGAATCTCCAGTGACAAAAGGAGTGCCTGWGAAGTGGTAATTCTGAAACACAGAAATATGAAACTCCTAAAGGTCTTTCTTTGATTTATAGAGTACCTCTGATATCTTGGTATAAATCTGGATATATAATGAAGATAGTGCAGTTACTGCTCTATTCTGCTTGCCTCTCCTCCATTACCAGCRTGTAATTTAACTTCTTTTAAAAACACTTTAGCCTATTAAGCATTTCTTTTTTTCCTGGAAGCATSAGGCAAGCGTGGGTGGGGTGGAGGGACTGAACAGAAGGATGCTGGACTCATTTGGTGATAGCCCCTTTGATTTCTAGGAAAATGTGGAAGCAGTGACATACCTGGCGATCTTTGAGTCGGTCAGAGCAAACACTTCATTTCTAGAGCATAGAAGAATAATTCTTTTGACTCGCACCTCTCACCTCTGATGGCAGAGGTCAAAAAAAAAAGATGTTTCCTGTGGTGAAAATGCTGGAAGAAATCATTTTAACCTTTTTCAGGAGGAACTGTACGGATAAGGCTGAGGGTGAATGTGATTCAGGAAAGGAGGATGTGGAGCTTCTCTCTAGGAAGCGTCTAGGAAGTTATGYAGGATTTTCTTTCCCTTTCGGTTCTAYTGTGCTTTGCKCAGTCCTTTTTTGGGAACTCAGRTGCCAATACCTGGTAACTCTGTCCYAGGCTTGGTCCAGGAACTCATCCTTCTGGAGGAGATGTGGGATTGCGACCTGATGGACCTTGGMCTTTGCAGCGGGGATGGATGACGTCAGAGCTCATCACCTAATTTTGAGCCTGGCAATTTGTTCCTGAATAAATGAGAGGGTTTAGATCTCCCCTGTTTRTGGATCATAGGAATTGCATGGTTTGTCGAAAAGTCTGTGCTTTCATAATATGGTGTTCCTGCTATACATTTTAATACCATAGCCAGCCTGTRTATATGCATTTATATTTACATAACCCTGCTTTATAAACAAGACTGCATGATTAGTAGCTTGAAATTATCTGACTGTGAGATAGTGCATCTCCTGTATATTCTGGCTTTGATAATAAATAGGTCTAATCTTTTTGCTAAGCCAAGATCTGTGCCTCTAAGCCAAAGAAGCAGCTGCTGTTAACCCCCTTTCCTTTTTGCCAAAAGGAAAAGGAATATGTATTGCAAAATATTCATCATGCAYATCCTTACAATGCACTATAACAAAGCTAACTGCACGTGGGTCTGAATCTACAAAGTAATCCTGTTCACTATGCACCGCATGCATTGTATTTATCTGCTGAATGATTATTTTCATTGATAGCTTGCTGCTATCATGTAGCTGTCACAAGAAAATGTGCTTTATCCACATTTATCYCTCAACATATCTCTCAAGTTGTTTTTTTTGCTTCTGTGATGACAAATTCTTTTTGCCTTGTAAGATTGGTTTCATCATTAATATGCATAGAGGATGCATATATTCATTCTTTTCTGTTTAAAATCAGTAGCTCTGCTTGTTTGGGCCAAGTCTTACTTTTATTTCTAGTTCTTAGWATGTGAAGCACATGGAGCTGTTTCATCTTAATCTCATCCCTATGAGATGAATTTTCAAATACTCAAAATCTGTATTAAAACAGAAGTTAACAATATATCTGTATAGATTCATTTTGTTTTGAACACAACACTAGAAACTATAATGGAATGTTAATTTGTTTTGTTTGCTTTTTTAATTAACCATGTAACTTAGTATTTCAAGGAAGCATAATCTGTTGATAACAAGAGTATGGTAATTTCTTAACTGTAATAAATTCTAGCGGATTAGTAATAAATCTTTAWTTTCTTGCTTTTTTTTAATGTGAAGTAATGGTTTATGTCTCATTGAGCTTCACAGCCAATATTAAAATAAATTTAGATTTAGAAAAATCTAAATCTTTTTGTTTCATATTAATCTGGTATATAGTTTACAGACTAATAGACTAATATATGTGTATATRGAGCAAGAGAAATAAATATATTTTAAAATAGATTGTTAGACATTTTCAGAGCCTACTGAAAGACTGTACTGTATACAGCATGATAAGAATATGTTGTCTCCAGTGTATATAGTCAGCAGTATTTTACAGTTCAGTATGTCTGTATGGCGAGTTAAGAATACTGGCCTATACAGCTGGATTAGGTGTTTTTCAGAGATTAAATTTATACAAGCCAAAGAGACACCCATAAATTAACATTTTAAATTAACTCATAAATTAGTTTAGCAAAAATGTTATGGTAATTTATTACCAACAATAAACTGTACATGGGATGCATAGTCTTAAGGGTAAATAATTTTGTGTTTTCAGTCATGCAATATTACTTAAACAGCAGGGTTAAACAATAATGTTTGTTATGATTATGTTTCTATTAACCACCCACTGGTGGTCCCAGATGGGTTTTTATAAAATCTGAATCACTGCCGTCTGCAGAGATGTGCTGACGGTGACAAACCTCTCACTGCAGGTATGCCATAAGTATCTGTGTTCCCTCAGCAAGCATGACCCTCTTCATTCCAATAATGTACTCAGTCTTTCTAATACTCTAATTTTACAGGCTCCTGAATTTATAGAGACYCACTTTTTATAACCTAGAATTCTTGATGATTTACTTGGTGGCTAAGCATTCACCAGCAAGCTGCTCAACAAATCTTAAAACATTCCAACTTTGTGGGTACTTGTGCTAACTTTAAGTTTATTGYGCATGATAATGACAATATCTTACAAAAAAAAAAGTGTGTGTAGAACCCAGATTTGAGATTTGCATACCAGAGATTTTACATGCAAGGAGCTGTGAATTTAGCACATGCTTTGCAGCCTCACTGCCAAAGAAATGCATAACTGTGGATATTTCCTTGTGCAAATTTATGATTTGAGACTTGTTCCTCTCAAGGTCTCAAATTTCTCAGTTTAGATCAGTTTTGTAGTTTAAATTAGTTTTGCATGCTGATGKGTCTCTATAGTCTTGCTATTGTGGAGTGCCATGGTTCATCCAACACTTCTGCTAGTAAATTTTAAGTCATGCTTTACTTGCTGCTGAGAGACTTGCTTATGAAACATCAGATTTCTTCAAGGTAGTCTTCTCTTGAACTCACAAAAAGATAAATATCAAGTTACTTTACAAGGTAGTGCWTACACAGAGTTTAATAGCTAATTAATTATACATTTTTACAGGTGGAAGATAATGTGTAATGAACTGAATCATTCTTATCAAATAACCTGTTCATTTCCAAAGGCGGTGCTGAGGCATTCACTCTTTCAGAAGCTATGTATGTTGTGCTCACTGCTCTGCAAGRTAGAAGGTCGCTCAGTTTATTAATCCCAAATGGATTTATAACCTGTTAAACACAAAGCATATCTGTATTATTAATTAATAATGCTATACTATAACATAGTTTGTCCTCTTATGTCTTCAAACCTGTGTTGTTCTCATTTCTTTCCAGCCCAAAGGGCTGTTTAATGTGGTTTACAAACCCACATCCCAGTGTACGATTAATAGTTACTCAGTTTGTTTTAAAAGATAAGATGTTGGCAACAAATGTGTGAATGGGATTTTCTACCTTTCCTGTCTGACTCAAGTGTGAGCTTGGGGGTGAATGGCTGCCTTCTTTCCTTTCCTTCATCATCCATACGGGACAGATGGTAACAGACATATTTTTCAGAGTTGTTTGAATGGCCAGTTAATTACAGTGTTTTGATTGTAGGCAGTTCTTTTAWTTGTCCCTGCTAAATGTTTCACCTGCTGAGTAATATACTTGGCATTCTTGGGAGTAGATGACAGTAGCATCAAAATATTATCTGTAAGAATTATAGTATCTTATCAATTGTCATGYAACTAGAACTGTGCATAAATTCTTTCACAGAGGAAAACTACAGGCGTATCAGTCAGTGATCCCATAAAACTGAAATGTGCTAGAACTGTCAAAGGGTACCTACAAAACAGTGAATCACTAAAAAAGTAAAATCAAAGTTTTTTTTGTGCACTTTGACAGTGTTTTAGAGTAATTAAGTCACCTTTTTCAAAGTATACAGTGTACTCTAACCAAGGTTGTAAGAGCTCTATAGAGTCCCGGGTAGTTTAGGAATTTTGGACAGTCTGTGGCTTTTTTTAGTATTATTATACTTCATGTGTTCCAAAGACATATATACCTTATACCAGATATATATACGGACACACACACATAAACATATATATATATAYACACACCTTATTTGTTACTTGTTCRTATTGTTGCCACAGAAACRAGTAGTTGARACGYTGAGCAGGAACTGCTGCTTTGCTGATGCTTTTCAAAATGAGCTTGCCGAACCCCAACTGTTTAAGGCTATTCTTGGTTAGAACATATTAAATTATATTAAAATAGTAAACTCCAACACAGTAAATTAGATTAAAATACTTAGAAAATTCTGGGTGAAACAGAAGAAACAAAAGCTTATAAATTAAGTCTCAACCTATAAGAGTGTTGTTGGCCCCAGTCCTGGCGAGCAGCATAGCAGCATGGTTTCACAGGAGTTTGGCACCATCTCCCAGCAGTTTTGCCCAAACCTTGAGGAATGCCTCCTCCTTTCTGTCCCTCTTGAAGGTTGGGTTTGGGTCTCCTTCTTGAGGTATGCAGGTTCTTTGCTCTGCTCGTGAAAATTCATCTTCACACCTCAARGCATGCGATATTCATTTCTCCTTGCTTTCCAACAGTACCTCAAACAAACCTATTTAGCAAGCAGAGGAATAAATGAAAGAAATACTTGTCATTTATAGTAGTCTGCTAGTATAAATATAGCCTGCAAATATTAACTTGTCTTCTATATTTCCTGATCTTAATTTGCAGAGTGAATACTTTCAGAGCTATCAAAGTAAACAATGTGCTATGTGTTGCATGGGGCCCTTTTTCTTTGTATTTACACTGTTTTTGCCATCATGTGGTTTTATTTATTTATTTTGGATATATAAGTATCCGGTGATTTCATCATTTTGAAGGTATTTTGATTTCTGTCGTTATATATCCTTTTTTTATTTGTATTGTAAAAGGTTCTTGATACTGTTTTAATTATTTTAATTGCTTTTTGTTCTTTTTGTTGCCCTTACTTTATTGGGTTCCTGGCCAAATTTACCTTTTTTTTTTTTTAATAAAGGGAGAATTTAATTTTTGTCCATTGAAAACAATATGAATTTCCAATGTTTATTCACCATTTTGCAGTTTATATTTCTCCCTGTTGGCAATATTGCTTGTAATTTCCCTTGGCTTCTTCTCATTGGAGATTTCTACCATGTAGTCAGATTCAGAGGGGCTCACATTTCTTGATTAATTCTCATATCTTATTATCTGAAATAYCCAGTTTGAAATAGTGGACTTCCTTGAGATTTGTGCTCAGTCCKACCACCTCTATAGCAGAGGGTTTTCCTTCTGAGACTAATAAATTGTGTTCTCTGGTGTTCACTGAGAGTATTGCAGAAAGGTTGGCTGAAACTTTTAAAAATCAAACCCTTCCTGCTCAGTTAAATTACTGGAAATAACATAATCTTTCCGCAGAATTTGAGATTTGTTCCTGTGGCTTGATTTTATTCTTCTCAGTGAACTGGAATTTGTTTTCCAAGTAGTTGCCTCACCTTGCCAATAATAGCCACAATTCAGYAATATTGCACAGGAGAAAAAGAAAAAAAAAAAAACCTTGCTTGCTTGGTGTTATTTATAGTAGAAATGTGACATCATTTGACTAATTATAAAAGAAACTCTCCAAARTGTTACCCATAATTATATTTTTTAATAAATCATGCTTTTTCACACTCTTATCTTTAAGTAGATATCACAAATTTGAAGTAACATTAGAACAGCCACTGTAACACTGAATTTCTGTGCATGTCACATTGTCTTGCATATATGAATGTGGAGAGGTTCTGTAAGACAGMAGGTAATGTTTACATGGTGCACTGAGGTCAATAATTAATCCTACTTTAAATTCTCTCACTATTGCAGTGTCATTTAAATTGTGCAACCAAGAAGTTTTAATAAAGGCAGTACAGAAAAACAGCAYGACAGTTAAGCTTTTTAATGATACACACTAAAGCAATGCTACTGATTAAATTCGTTGCTAATTACCTTTTGTTATTTCTACTGGGTATATTTCAACAGAATAGAAACACTTATTTACAAATAGTATTGCTTTTTAAGATGCCCCTCATTGCTGTGTTCCTGTAAGCTCCAAACAGAGCAAAAGCTTCTGAAACATAATTTTAGCAACTTCCTGGAACATAAAAACCAGTTTTTGTAAGACTATATGAGGATGTATAAGAACTAGAAATTTCTCTTTTCCTTTTTCTGTAATTTGCTTTTTTGTTGTAGTCCCCATATTAAAGTGAGGTAAGAATGAGTATGATGCCGTATCATATTAACAACAGCTTAGTAGCTGCTGAAATTAATCTCTCTGAAGGATTTTCATCCTTAAACCTGCAGTCCATAAGCCTTGCCTGATTTTACTTTAGAATAACCTGTGTTATGTTGAGATTCTATAAAAACAGATAGAGACCTTAACRTATGATTAGCAGTGATGTAGCTGAATCAGCTGAATTATTTTTATTATGTAACATTCTTATCAGAAGATTTCAAAGGATAAAGATTATTCTGAAAAACTTGCCAGGACGTTGCGCGCTGACAGAGCCAATGCAGTTCAGGGTCCCGTTGCCCTACTTTGCCGCTTTTATCCTCCCCCAATGGTTTGGCCGACTCCTCCACATGTTGTGCAGTCCTCTGTTCTTAGCCCAAGCCAGCGTGCTCCAGTCGTGCCTTTCAGATTGTTTCACTGGCAAAGGCATTGACCCAGAAATCTTTTCCAAGGAGAAATGATGCTCATAGGCTGGTTCTCACACACACTGGATCTCAATAGATGAGATAGGAATGTTTCACCTTTTCTAAATGCTTCTGTCTCTGGTGTAACAAAAGTACAGAATAATTACCTGGAGGGAAGATATATATGCATTATGAATGCTGGACTAATTGCATAACTCATAAGAGACCAAAGAATGACTACTTTATTATAAAAACAAGTCCAGATTTGTGAAGTGGCCTTTGAGTTTATGCCTGCAAGGCTTTGCTTTGTAAATAYGTTTGTGGGAGGTTTATGTCTGTTACTATTTTTGCACTGCATTAGATTTTTGATGAATCCCACACAGCATAATGTTCTGAATAGAAGGAAACATCCAAACATAATAAAACTCCTACCTGGGCAAAAGACATGCATTCAAGTACACTCCTCTTTTCCCCTGATTTGTTAATCATGTAAAGTTAAGAAATTTCCAGCATTTTAATTCCTTGTCCTCCTACAAGTTGTACAACACTATGTTGATTTAAAAAAAAAAAAAAAAAAAAAAAAAAAAAAAGAAGAAAATGTTTTCATAGGGAAGGTCATTGTAAAATGCAGTGAAGTAACTGTAGTAGTTAACAAGAGTACCTGGTTGCTTTTTATATGCATCAGTATTTTTTCATTATTTGCAAGAATTTTTCCCTAAAATCAGACATTTTTATGTCTGGTTAGTATAAGTGTATTATTATTTCTTTATTTCTAATGTGTTGCRCAGGTTTTGTTTTGCTTTTTAAATCATTAAGGGAAAGTCTTTGTAAAGATTTGAATTCTATTTAACTTTCTAGATCAGAGGCCCTACAGGTGAAGCAGGTTTAATACTGAAGAAGAAGGGATTAGCACACATGCTACAAATTAGAAGAACAGCTGGTCTCAATACCCTTTGATTGCATAATCAGAGGGCTAAGGGACTACTTAAAGGTTGTGTCAACAAGAGCTGTCTTTTTTTTGATGTTGGAATAATGATCCTTGCATTATGCTCTTGTGCCTTTCCTGTTGCATTTCTTGTGTTGACTCCTGTAATAAGGTAAAATATTGCAAAGATAAATGGTAAAATAAGTACTTCTAAATCAAAAATAAATTAAGTAAATGTTTCTTAATTAAACTGTATTTACAGTCTGGATTTCAACTAAMGCAGTTACTTGTGCTTCTTTTCGCTTGAGTATTTTTTTTTTCCTTGGAAGGATTTGCATCTTGGTTTTGATGGTCTGAAATCCAGGTAAAATTAAGACTTTGGGATTTTACAAAAGAGACAAGAAAGGAGCTAAAAGAAACTGAATGCTTGTTTTTTAATGAATGTTTTTTCAGCATTAATGTGGTTTTGGCTACTTTAATTCCTAACTGCATTTGTGAAATAAGGGTGTTGGTATTGCATCTTTCTTACTATTTTGGTTTTGCTTAGCTTTTATATGCAAATTTGGAAAAGGCTTCATGACAGCAAATTATTTTCTATTATGATTCGTTGTGGTGTTCTRCCCATTTTCTTGGATGAGAGATAATCAGAGGAGTGTCAGTGTCACTGGGTTATATCAGGCCGTGTTTTTGGTCATCACAGGACATTTTAAAATGAGCTAATTCCTTCCAGTGTACAGAGAGTCGCCTGCCCTTCTTTCTTATAAGTTGAAGTCTACGTTGAGTRGAATATTTCCAATACAATACTTTTTTTCCATATGTTTTCTACTTGAAAAATAATGCGTATATAGTACTTGATCAAGCAGAGTTTCTGGCCTCTTTGGTCTTCTTTTCCCAAGTGCCTCCTCTAAGTTGCTGTTTGAAAGCATGTGCCTGGATGGACTCATTTTGTTATAGTTGCTGGCACATGGTCATTTTGCTGCATCAGAATCTCCTCTGAGGAAAAATAGTAAAAAACATGARAGTTTGGAGAACTTGAAGCTTTGTCAAGAGTTTCTTATAAATGTCTGTCTTGACTTTCTAATAGCAAGTGTTTTATTCTCATATTTTAATAATAAATTATAATTACCCATCTTAATATTGTCCCTTGACATGCATATTTGTGAYTCTTTTCTAAATAAATCTATCAATCTCTGTATAAGTTGACAGTGAATCTAAATCTATTCGCACAAGAAGATTTTCTTTTTGCTTCTAGTTCTTTTATAGCCTAATACAATATATACTGAATCATAACACTTCATCAAAGAAGCAGCCTGTCATGAGGTCATTTATTGATTGACAGATAGGAGTTAGGTTAATTTACAGAAACTTTCTTTAAAAAGTTCTGAATAAGTGAGTCATTATCACACAGCTGACCTTCAATAACAAAATATTAATTTTTCATTGTCTCTTTTTGTTAGTACATGTGTATCAAAACAACTGTTTTTAGAAATGTCAGCAGTCTAAAATAAGTATGCAGCATGTTGCACATCAAAAACACACCAAAGTGACAAAAAGTGTGGTAGTGAAGATCCAAAATTAACTGAAGATGGAAGAAAAGTCCATATGGAAGGATACTTAATAGACATGTATAGAGGTTTCCTTTTGCATTTACCAGCTTATCATTCTGCTATCTATTTAGTTAAATAGCTCTTACATGACATCAGTAATTAGTATGTTCTCAGACATGTGGTGTGCTTTAAGGTTAACGTGGGTCATTAGGAGAGCAGGTTTTACAGAGTCCTATGTTCCAGATGAGTAAATGAAAAGGAAATTAAGATGTTGTCCTGTTTTGAGCATACAGGGGTTTGTTTGTTTTTTATGTTTGGTTTTTTTTCCTTCTGGCTAATATCATAAATGGGATAATGAGCTATTTATGTGATGCGTATTTCAGCACAGTTCTTGAGCTTCTTTTAACCCACAAGACACAGTAATGAAACAAAGACATATCGGTACCACTAACCTCTGCAGAATGCTTAAGACTATGTAATACTAAGAACATCAATGATGTTACAAAAAGTATTAAGTGTTTCTTGGAATGGTGAGGTCATTTTTTGCAGTGTCTGACATTATTTCTTTCCAAGATAATTGCAAAACTTACCTTTTCACTGGAGTTGTTCCTCCCTCTCCCCATTTCTTCTAATATAATGCATTCAGAAGTAGTTTCAAATGAAACCATAAACAACTACATAATGAGTATATGCTGGGCCTTTGCCTACCTACATAAACTGACCGTAGAAATTCGTTTATGGATTTACATATGGCATTTTCAGTTTTAATCAGTTGTTTCTGTAAAAGTATCGTATGCAAAAACTATTACATACCTACTAGCCATGCAGGGAAGTATTTGAAGGAGCATGGCTCTGTTTAAGAGTCATGAAATTTATAGCTACTATGAAGATCTTGACATCAAAGTTCATATCAGGCCACTAGATATAGATCTTCTGATTCAGGATCAGCAGATTGGATTTAAAACTGCATTAAACTTTTATTGCAACGTATCCATATTGGAATATATCAAATAGAATGCTCTATGAGTCACTTCGTAAAAACTAGAATATTTGAAAATGTCGTAACTTGCTATTATTTCAAAGTGGCAAGAAGCTGTTCTGAAAATGTCACTGTGCTGAACACATTTGTTGTTRGAGCAGGAGGAGGGCTTTGGAACGGTGTTGTTGCTCTTTAGGAAGGATGGTGCTGAGGATGAGGATTATTTCTTCTCTCCAGGAGCTCTTGAGCACACATTGGGTAGCTGAGGTGTAGAGGTCACTTATGGGGCTGGTGCACCACCATGAGGTAGCAGGGAGCCGTGCTGTGGAGGAGGTGGAAGGTTTTTCCTGGTGATTAGAGGAGACTTCATGGAGTTTGGTTTTGTTCATGGACTTTTTAGTGGAGCACAGTGAAGCCCTGGAAATGAAAGACTGCAAGCCTACAATGGAAGGGGAGGGGAATGTATGAAACCTTCGTTTATGTTTGGCATTCCTGCTTGTTCTAATATTTCTTTTAATAGAAAAAAMCCTGTTTTTCTAAGCAGGAAGCTTAGAAAGTTAAGTGTTCTGTAGGGGACTAATGATGAAAGATCAAGATAGAGCCGTGTCAAAACTCTAGCCATCATGGTCTTGTCACAGGTACTAGTGCATACAAAGACCCACTGTGCAGTGGGTGCAAAGCAAGCCTTTTCTGTAAATGAGAAACCTAGAAAGGAAAAAAAGTTATAAAGACTATTGCTTAAGATGCATCTTTATTGCATGATAAAACAGACCAGGCCAGTCGTTAATAAACCAAGCATATATGTGAAGCTTCAGAAAGCTAGAATAGCTCCATGTTCAGTTTTCCTTGTCCTTTTCCTTCCAATGAGCCCCTTTTCATTGGGATCTTGCCAAGAAACCAAGTAACATTTTTGGGAAAAAGTTTGGTGATTGGCAGTTAACAGTTTTTTAGCAAATTGCAAGAATGTCAAACTTCATTTTTTATAGTTATTGTATAGCCTTTTCACCTGTAGCTTAAGAACAGAAGGGTGCTGTCTTGGTACATGAATAAAGGAGATTTCAAATCATATTGAAATACATGCCCCCATAAGGCTGATACATAAAAAAGCTAAGATACAACTGCAGAAAGCTGATTATAAACTTCAACAGATATTCCAGTCCTCCAGTTCTGACACCTTAGTCAAAGAATAAATTACATGACAAACCAGGGCTAAGCCTGCCCCAGCGTTTCAAAGGTTTTAATTTGACAGATGCGCGCACCTTGCTTTTCTATTAAAGTCAGAGAGCTCTCACRGTGCTGGTAGGAAGCTATTGTTGGGCCTTAAACTTTGTGATTTCACCTGGGCAACCTTAATATTGCATTCATGTCATCTGACTCATCTGGGGAACAAAATAATGTACATTAAAAAAAAAWTAAATGAACATATGGCAAAGAACTGATGTTCCTTTAAAGCATAGTGAGTATGTAAGAACTCTAAGGGCAAAGGTCCATATGTCTTCTCTCGAGAAGAACAGATGGACCCTTATCTTCTGATAGTCTAACACCTTTTATGAGAGAAAATGCTGGAAGTGTTCCAAATAGCCCAATGAARAGATTTGAATGCCATGCTGTATCCTTCTCCTCCCCCACCCATTTTTTCTCTCAGAATAGTCTGCATTGTCCCCTTATTTATGCCCTTTATTCTTCATACTTTCATACCTTCTAGGATGCTGCTTTCACTTTTTCCCTTTTTATCCTCTGAGAGGACCTGGGAATTTCTTTTTTTTTTTAAAAAAAAAACAACAGAGGGGGAGGGAATTATTTTATGGCTTTTTTTTTTGAGAGAGAGAGCTTCTTTCTAGAGTTGTAGCCATCATGGTCATATTTTCAACAGAAGGCTGCCTGTGGACAAGTAGCAGAAATCCAGGATACCTTTAATTTAGGAGTGGAGCACATGCTAGACAAAACTGCAACCATCTGTGCTAGACAGTGGACTAGTGTAAAGATGAAATTATTTAATGAGTTAAATTCATCTATGCATTTTGTGTCCTGTTTATTCTAATGTAATTGTTATGTTAATTTTTGTATGCTTTGCATATTAAGCTGTGTACATCCTAAGATGCTAATGACCGTTCTGTCAGCATTTTATTAAACAAGAAATAAACATGCAAAATCCTGCTACAGAAGCTAATTAGTTTGCTATTCATATCAAAGAAAGTGAGATTCTGTTTCTCCGTGTTCTAATTGAATGTATTTGTATTGTTTGCTAAATTTCCATTTCTTGAATAAGGTGACTGGTTTGGAAAAAGAGAGACTGCAGCTTTATTACAATGACATGCTGCTTATAATGTATTGTATTAATATGCAGCAGTAGTAATCACTAAATAATAAACCATTAATATCTTGGCAATGCTGGGAGGAATTGTGTGGTTATAAGGTCTCTTTACTTTCTGGTGTGAGCACCTTCCTTACACTGATCCGTTGTACCAGTTGATAGTGTTTATAATTTCATGGGTATATTTGTCTTTTGGAATCATTAAGGTTTTCCTGGGACATGCTTTACTATATCCTGAAGCCTCAAGAATCATCTCTCAACCCACTTAAAATTTACAGCTTGCACAATTTTGATGTCTTCTGAGCCTTGATACACTGCAGTTCAAAATCAAATTACTGTCGCTAGCTAGTAAAAGCTGATAAAATATAATATTTAGTTATTGATGACATTATTATGGTGAATGAAATGATAGACTGATTCACTGCTGTATGTCAGACATTCTACAAAGACATAGAGAGGTTGGCAGGCATCCTAGATGGATTTGAGATGTTACCAATTTGATTTGTCTGTTTGGTTACAAAGGGCAATTGGTTTAAACTCATAAATCCTCATGAGAATGATTAGAAACAACCTGAGTACTCTTAAGTGATACATCAATCATTTAAGGTGTTAAATCCAGGAAAATATACAAAATAAGCAATGAGCTCATTTTGAGGGAAATAAGCATGTTACAATGTCTGTCTGTGATTGCTTCTGACCAAAGAATCTTTGCCACYAAATAATCTGACTGCCTGCCTACAGCAGCCTCACACTGGAGAAAGGTTGAGCATCATACATTTCAGCCTACATCCGTAATTACACTAGAGGAAGGGAAACCTGTAACAGTGTGTGGAGAAAAGTATTTTCAGTTATTTAAAACAGGATACAGGATGAGGTAGAATAGCTCCAAGTTGTAGAAGATTTTGCAATACAATGAAGGAAAAAGTAGCAGAGAAAAGGGGAAGTCTGTAACTAAGTGCTGCTGGATGTGAGATCAATATTGAAAGCTRCAATTTATCTAAAATCATTCTTAATAATAGCATGTGATAGCTGTTGTTTTTCCAAGACATCACAAGATCTTCAGAAGTGTGATTTTAGCTTTGTCTGGTGTACTAGAATTTTGTGTATTCACAACAACCGTAATGGTAATGAGAATATTAAAGATTAGCTCTCCTATTTCAATATATCTTCATAGTTAATCTATGTGTGAACAGATGAACTAGTTCTCAGAYACTGGGGACATGTACTGCCATTCTATTTCTGTCCAGGGCCAAAAGGATTTTTAATAGTAAATCCATAAGCATTCTTTCATCTGTGAGATGAGTTGCRTTTTGATTGATGAGGAGCACAGTCTATTTCAAAATTTTAGAGTATTAAAATATTTCAGTATGAAGAGTTTTCAACTGTTCCCAACAGTAATATACAGATAAGAATAAAATAAAATTATTGACACCACYCACAGGAGACCATATTGTTGAGGGTTATCCAAGCAGTCTTAAGGAATCTCAACAGATGACTGAGCAAAAGGGTGAAAGCGACATTACAGGTACTGAACATAGCTTTTTCTGTTACTGTATTTGCACATTGTTTATTTAAGATGAGGAGATTTGGGCACTGATTGTGGTGTCATTAACATGATGTGTTTTCAGCAGTCTTCATCTTGTAAGATCTGAAGTGGTGTTAGGAAACACAACCCTCTTGTTTAATTCCTTCCTTCCATCATCAATCCCCCCTAGAGTCATATTAGTTGAATAACTGGTAGAATTTGTGGAAGTATTAACATTTGATTTTTTTTTTTTCGACTGCACTGAAAACATATTAAAAGTAGTATAGCAGAAGTATGCATAAAATGATATGGGACATCAATAATGTGCTAGATATATAAAGACTGCATTGGGATTGTTGAGGTCAATAACTTCATTGTTCATACATGTGCTCTTTTAAACTTGGGTAGTGCTATGGAATTTCTCAGTGGAGTCATTGGGGATTTTTCCATTGACTCTTATAGGAGCTCGAGGAGGTCTATACAATTGCTAGTATATAATGCTTATCAAATATAGTCTTTAAGAAAAAAACAGTTTAGGATTTTGCAAGCATGAGGAATCATGGAAAAAGCTACTAGCCCTAGAAAGGAAATGCAGCTGCCTCTTCAGCATTCTGTGCCCTTTATCTAGGTAGCTACATGCAATATAAAGGATTGCTTGTTTTTTAACAACCTCAAATTTTTTTAAAAAATCTGTTATTGATGTTTCACACAGAGACATAAATAGTAGTTTTTTTCACCTACTTCATGTGAGAGCTTAACTTAAAAGACTTTGATTTTAGCATGAATACCTAGGCCTCAGGTGGTCTTCAGCTTGATTGTGAGAGGAACATTAGTTAATAGGGGGAAATAAGATTTAAGTTTTCTGTTATATATTATATTTTATAGTGTGCAACTGGGGTGAAGTAACCAGTTCCTTGTGACTTTACAGAAAACTGCACAAATATCTATGAATATCTATCTCAAGCTAAGCACCTCTTAGAAAGATTTAACACTTTTATTATAGCTTCATTATTTATTTAAATCATTAAGTAATGCTGTTATAAGTAGTTCTACTTTTTTCTGCCAATATACTTTGATGTTTTTCTTGCATTAAATTTTGTTTCAAACATACCTGCAGACTTTCTTTGCAAAGACATATGTAGAAACATAGTATTAATTATGAGACTACCCTAAGAAAGAATTGCTGCTTACTGCAATTGTTGCTCGTGGACGGAAATGCGTATTTTTTTCTTATTCTTTCCTTTCTTCAAACTGATAATTAGAGCAAAATGTTTGCACTATAGGTGCAGCCTTGACCATTTTCTAGGAATCTGATGATTCCTAGAACTCATGAATATGAGTGGATATCTGCTGAAATCAGTAGTAGGTCTTTGAGATTCATCTGCTGTAGTAACTGTTTGCCAAATGAAAGACTGAAAATTGAAAGAAAAAAGTGATTTAAAGATTGCAGAGAGAAATTGCTTTGTTGTGTGTGACATGTTCAGACCAACTGAATTATGAGTATCATCTTTTACATTTTACACCAATTTATCTTGCGACTCTGCAGGATCTGCACAGACTGAGATCCAGACTCATAATTCAGTTGGTCTAAATGTATCACACAGGAAATAAATCACTTTCTCTGACATTAAAAACCTTGCAAAAAGGAGGGGCAAATATATTAATTATTTATCTTTAAAGTGTTTTTTACCTGTTTGAACAATTGTTTTAAATTATTTTTGTTTTCTTAAAGTAGCAGCATAATCCAAAAACCTTTTTTATACTTCTATGCTAAGCATTAATATCAATACTTAAACACAATAACATGAAAAACAATTAACAGTGAATATATGATCCAACTGTCACAGTAAATTTAACAGGAGCTCATTAATATAAGTAGGACTTGGCCTCAGACTCAATTTTATAAGATCTTTATAAGATTTTAAGGGAGGAGACCCTCAATGAATCATTCTCTTAAATATTTCTTAAAATCTGGATTCAACCTTGCAAAACCTTCTGATATGTCCTATTTTAGATCTGTTCTTGTATTTTGAGGAGGAAAAAAATGTGGGGTTTTTTCCTTTTTTCTTTTTTGTGGGCAGGAGGAGGGGGGATGGGATGAGTGAGGAGGAATGGCTTTTTGCTTAAAAAGTAAAATTAAAAAGCTCATTGTGGAGGAATTCAAAATTTATTAGACTACATTTATTAGACTACCTAGAATAGAGAGCTGTAAGTAATAGCATTAGTAAGTTGCATCTATTAAAGTTTGAATATTTGCATTCTTCATCTTGACTTAAGATATAGGTTGTTACATTTACTTCTCTATTATATGCCAAATATAAAACTTAGAATACTTTTCAGATTTCTGGATGTCTTCATAAAAGTCTAAATGTTAAAGGAACAATATTAATATGTCATTTAGATATTTTACATTCACTCATATTTTTTGGCAATAAAAGAATATTGCATTACACCTGGTGTGCAGAACAGAATTTTGATTCTTGTTCTGGGTCACGTAAATGTGCTTATGACCAAATTTGAGCCTGGCATATGAGACTGAATTTTAAGTCTTACGACATGTTTAGGCTTTTAGAAATTGGCACTGACTCTTTTGTTTGGTTGCTTTTTGTGGTGTGTGTGGTTTTGTTTGTTTGTTTTTGTGCCTATTCTTTAGCAAATGTTATGAAGACTGGAAGACTTCACATAAAAAGCTGTTAATACATGGCTTTTTTTCAGATGAAGTAGGTATTGCAGAAGGTATAGCATGGCTATATTCCAGTGAAGTAACTTTATAGCTAGTGTTTAATAATAATCAAAGACTTGGTTTCTTGTAGGTTATGTTATATTTTGTTCAGCTAAAAGGAGATCCGTAAGCTGATATGCTTGATGGATGTAGCCATGCATCTTTGGTGCTTATTTGACAGGAGCAGAGAACAAATATTGTTCAAATTTACAAGGTTCTGTAACAATGTATCATCTTTAGTATTAAACACTTTATATTATGTAGATACTTTAAAAATATGAATAATAATACTGTTTTGAAATCATGTCCTGAAATATTCCCCATATATTTTTCTTTTATTTTCTAAAGGTTAGGGGCAAGTACTGACTAGTATCAGGCTGCCCTTCAGTGCCCTCTGGCCTAGGGGAATCATGATCCTTACAAGGGTGGAGTTCTATCAGAAAAACATCCTTTTACGTTTGCGTTTCAAGGAGACTGCGTCCGAATTGCTTTGAACAGAATACTCAATACAGGCTCTAATTTAAAAAAGCAGGTATAAGCAATCCCACTCCCCAGAAAACACTGGGGTCTGTATTTCAGCTTGTCTTAAATCACTATTGGTTTTCTATGCTTAACTGCTTTATTGAACCAGGATCATAACATCTTTAAGTTGCTTAAGACTTGGTCTGAAAGTAGTTTCTGTGACTTTAGAAAACAACTTTGTTTTGCTCTATCAAGTGTTCATACATAAAATCAATTTATGTGCTCAAGGCATAGTATGATCTTGATACTGTTTTAAGAATGTCATTATCATCTAACCTGCCCTGCTTTCTTGGTATTAAATACAATAAACTAATTACTTATTTGCTACTGAGAGAGAGTAAAAGGCCTAGTCATTCAYGTGGTCTTAAATTTAGCAGGTTCATATCCTTACAAGGTAATTTTWAAAATGTCCCAATCATTTTTTCATTTCCAATTGAATGTGAACTTTTTTCTTCATACCCTCTTCTTTATCGTAGGCCTTACATTTATGATGACTATACRTTCATTTTTAAACCTTCAGCTAAAATGCAACAGACTTATGTAAATTAACTCTTCAATCACTTTTGAAAGTGTTATCTTTAAATTAGTGAGATTTTAGGTGCTTAAAACCTATTGTCCACCTTAATCTTTTGGCATCTCAATAACTCAGTGATTTTTCTCTGACATGATTAAAACTGCACAGGAAGATGTTTTGGACTAGAAGTGGACAGTGATGTCAAGTCTGCTGAGAGTACCTTTACGAGTAAACTCTGTTGCATATTTGGGTTTTTATATGAGTAAAAAAGGCAACAGTAATTAATTGTCTTAATGAAAGTGTGGTATTTTGGAAGAGAAGTTTAACTGTTACCAGATGGACCATTATTGCTGTTCTGAAGCATGCATAAAATGCCTAGTATTTCAGGTTGCCTAAAGCTACAAAGCTCTTCAGCGTTCTGAAAGAGCAAAAGTAATCTTTAAAAGATTAATGGCATCTATCATTCCAAGATTATAAATCCTTTAACATAACAAATATAGAGTTCTATGAAAGAGCAGTACAGAGCAGTTTTATTTTTGGAAGAGGTCTGGTACATCAAATTGTCTTCAAATTCACTGTATAAGAAATGTTTTTTCTAATCATATTTCTGTCCTCATGACAGATAATTCATTGACCTTTTGCTTTGTCGCTCTAACCCTGTGTAACAGTTGGTGGATTAAAGTTTCTTTAATAGGATTTAAAGAATATATCTAAAGATTCTGCTTCTGCATCTATCTAATCYATCATTAATAGATTCAGTAGGTGTRGTAAATCCAGGTCAGTGTTCTCATTTTTTTTGAAAACTTATTTTTGCTCTTAGCTGTTTGTTCTGCTTTTTAATGGGATGAGTCCTTGATTCTGTACCTCTAGGTTGTTTTATTGGCAMCATCCTGTGTGGAAAGTATTGCAAGTTTTGCCATCTTTGTCTTCACACATWTGCATTTTAGCTCACCTCTTCTCATATTCTTGATGCACACAGAAATTTCCTAGTGCCAAGTCATTTATGACATAGAGTGATATATTGGGCATAAATTGGCAGAGTTTGGGGATCTGTAAGGAGAGACCCGAGGAGATGCTTGAAGAGCCATGTGGACGTAGGTAGTGGTGAGAAGACATGTCTCTAGGAAGGCTAGAGACAAGGTCTTGGGAAGATGAGCTTTATGGTGAAGGATTTCATCCCAACCTGAGGTGGAAACCCCCCACTTTCCCTCCCTGCTCTCACACCTAAGGAATCATGAGCTGCAGGTGACCCAAACTGAGGTGGAGTTGCCCCTCAGGGAATGTAGTCCTGTGARCAGCTAAATAATAATAAACTTTGATAATTCAGCAAGTAATAAAATTTCCTGTCTTTTGAGGAATATCAGAGGGAAATACTGGAGTAGCCKCTTCAATTGCTTTGCCTCAGAGAGAGATGAAATATAAACCCTTTACTGGACAGTGCATTTGAGAGGACCCTTCCTTCATGGCAATAGGAAGGATCCATGTCYGGCCCCTTGCAGAAGGTGTTTTGACCACCTGTCATGACCAGCCCCTATACCTAACCTTGCAAATGAGTGGCTGTCTTCTGTAGATGCAGCGTCTTTGTGAATTTTAATAGCCTTTGTATAGCACTGTGTTTATTGGYATTTTTAAAACTTCTTTTAACACAAAAGACCCTGAATCAAATTCCTTATTGWCAATTTATCTCTCACTATTTTGACTTTGACTACTTGAGCAGGAGCATTCATATACAAGTAAAGGTAGAAGATAATATTCAAAAGATTTTTTTTTTTTTAAATCCSTGCTTGTCAAGTAAGGCCATTCAGCTGTTAGGATTTGCATGCATTATATTAAATGGCAGTAACATTCATCACTTTGTGTTAATCGGATTAGATAGGTAGGTGTCCTGATAAGTGGAGATCTGTGTATAATCAAAATGAATGAACTGCTCTACTTAATGAAAAGTATTTGTAGATGCAATAAGGAAAACACCCTTGATGTGCTGTAAGTAAAARAACRGTAAAAAACAATCTCATTTACACTGTTTATTTTTAAGCAGCTTCTCAAATATTTCTGAAAACTCTATAGTATAGAGTGTTCAAAATAGTGGTAACTTTCAGAGCAAGCTGCCTAAATTACAATGCATATATATGTCCATGTGCACTTGCTCTGTGTAGCCTGTTAAATGCTGAAGTTGCTTCTTTCCCCTGTTTAACTCTGTAGTGTTCTTGGTTGTGCCCAGTGCTGCCCTGTCCCCAGAAGAGCTGAAGGGCTTGAGCTGGATAGCAGCTGAGAGATACAAGCACGATGTTGTTCCTCTTCCTCCTCTTGTATCCTCTGCAGCAGTTAAACAGYATCTCAAATCATAGAATCCTTAAGGTTGGAAGGGACCTTTAGGGTCCAACTCCTGAAGTAGTCCAACCCGCCTGCTCAAGCAGGGTCACCTAGTGCATGTGGCACAGGATTGCATCCGCGCAGGTCTTGCGGGTCTCCAGAGGAGACTGCACAGCCTCTCCTGGCAACCTGTTCCAGTGCTCTGTCACCCTCCCTGTTAAGAATTTTTTCCTGAAGTTCCTATGGAACTTTTCATGCTTCARTTTGTGGATGTTTTCTCTAGGAAGTGTAARTGGTGATTATCTTTAAAATAGCTTGAAGGTAATGCACACTTGATTCTGTATCCGTAAATATTTATCRTGACTTAAGTCAATTTCTACTAGAATAAAAGCAGAGTTATTGGCATGTTCATATGAGTGTCAATAAACAGGTCAAAGTGATTTATTAAAGTCAAGTCAGCAAAAGGAACACCTGGAGGAAGGCAATGATTAGATTTGTGTACAAGACAAATATGGGATAGTTTTGGCCCCTCATATAGTCCTGCATCTGTGCTTCTTTTTTCTGTTGAGCACTTTGTGTGTTTTCTGGCTTACTCCTCTAATTGACAGACYTGTTAGTTGCCAATAATTTTGAAACTGAATTAGGATGCTGCTGATTTGGCCAGAGAATCTAGTATTTTCTTCCAGGGTGGTTTGTTTTGTTCTAAAGAGGAGAACAAGCAGCATCTATTCCTTTTTTCTACCAAGTATAAAGGTCTTGTGTAAAATGATAAGAAAACTTGAGCCTCTAATTTATTGCAGGCACCCACACACAYGGAAAACTAGTATAATTACTCATTATTAACAGATTTTTCTAGAATATTGATATCAGCCAATTGGGCTTGTAAAGGCCTGTAAACTGCTTTAATATTTCCTTCAGGAGTATTTTAATCTTGGGGAATGTGTTATGCAACATTATTCATGACTTTTTTAATGTTCTTGGTCATCCCATGAAATAGCTTTGGCATTTAGAAGCTCTTTAAGTTCTTAATTATTGTGTTTCCAGATTCCTCCATGAATATAACTTGTGTAATATATTACATACCATAAAAAAGGCAGAAAACTTATTTTTAAATTAGAACTTCTCATATACCAGTAAATTTTGATGACAGTGCTGTAAAGAAAAAAACTTGCCTGTGCAGTAACTTYTTTCACATGGACCTTACTGAGCTGCTTATGATACAACTTCAAAATGAATAATGTTAAGAGATAAGTAGACTAGACTATTCTCTGGTTTGAAATACTGATCCCTTGCAGTAACAAAGGAGATTCTTTCTGTTATGTTTATGGTTTGTAATCATGCTCTATGCATGAAAATTAGCAGACATTTAAAATACTACCAATTCCTGCATTTCTACTTTTTCAGCTTAAATAAAACAGTAATTTACATCATTAACTAGTCTATCTCAACTCTAGCAGAAAAAAAAAAAAGACTGATTTGTACCTGTAACCAGAAGAYATTTTAAGGAATATACACAACTACTGCCTTTCTGTGCAGCTATAAAGTGTCTCAGACTTCAAATTGCTTTGGGTCCAGTGCCTTTCTTTGAAATATGAGAATTATTGATCTGGATCACAGGAAGACTTTGACTTTTGGAAGTGGGGTAATCTTGTAAAACCTGAGATGTTCATAAAGCAGATGTCACTTGAGAAATAGATGTCATTTGAGCTAGTCTTTTAGTGCTGCCTCCATAGTTGARTAGTAGGAACTTCTGTGGTATGATTTGTCTTACCTTAAGATACCCACTTTGGGGTGACATGAATCACACTGTAGATGCCTATTTCTTCTCTCTGTCTATAAAGCAATCCAGAAGAATAGCTCAGCTATAGATGTGTGTGTCTCTGACAGCTAAATCCCATCTTTGGTGGTTTATAGACCCCTGCCCACCAGTTTGGTGGTTTATAGACCCTAACCTTTCTACTTGGCCTGATTATGGAAATGTTTCTGTGTGAAGGCTAAGGTCTCTTGGAAAGTAGTGTCATTTCTSCAAGGTTGATACCCCCATACGCTGYCTGTGATGCCATAGGGATGCAGGAGTTGCAGAAGACCATATATGTGTGAGGTTGCTTTTGTTACAGAAGTAGAACATCAGCTCACTGGAGAGACTTTGCAGGAACAGGAGGGCAAGRTGGGACCCAAGATAGGCAAAGATGACCAGGGCAGGTATCTTGACTGTATAATAAGCCTAGCTATGTCAATGAAAGGACTGACTCTGTGTTTCTCTACACTTAGTAGGAATAAAAAATGGAAAGGCTACTGGCTGCTCATGATTTTAACATCCCCAAAGCCGTCATTTCACTGTTCAGACCTTGTCTGACAACGATTGCAGTTGCTCAGTTTCATGATTTGGGCTTATCTGAGTAGCGCTAAGGCACCATGATTACAACTCTTTAAATTTTCAACACTATGATTTGTTTTACTTAGGGCTCTCTTTTGAGTATTTAAGCTTTGCATATGCATTTTTAATTTAAATTGCTTCAGTGAATTATATACCTACCAAAGATGCAATGCAACAAACTATCACAGTCATTGCTTAGAGATACGCAAAATATAATTACACGTTACYTAGGGTTTTCTCTTACTATAAAATTACTGAGGCAACAGTTTTAGCAGCAATAGAAATGCCATAAGACTTTATTTTCACCTTTTTTGCCTATTTTACTCTTTTMTCTATTATGGGTTAATTGCTGTTAATTACTAGTGTTCTAGTCCTGCAATTTTAACTTGGGATAAGCAGAATTTGATTTATCCTTAGATTCAGTTCTGGTATTTGTGTTCATGAAGTAATAATAATAATAATGAAAAAAACATGGCTGCTTCTTAGCTGGAACAATAAGTGGCAAAGAGGTTAAGGTTTATCCAGACYTGCAATAGGTTATTACATATAGTTGTTCTCCATAGTAATGGAAAACAAATCATGTCACATCAATCTTTGCAGGATATGCAGCACCTTCCTTTGAAATACCAGTTTTCATTTAATTTGAGATGCAGAACCAGCGCCTTGAGATGGGCTTGATCCATCTTAAACAGCCCAAACCAACATGTTTAATGTGGACAGTCTCGTGGGGTAAATAACATGTCTATCACACAAATAGTGACATAAAAACACTGAATATTTGGGTGGAAAACCACAAACTAAGTGATGAGACACTAATAGGTCTTGTAAAGTCAACAAGTATTTTGGTATGTGTTTTTTATTATAGAAGTTCTGAATTGAATGACTTAATATTTTGAGAGGCATCAAGAATTAAGTCATGAAAATTAAATGATAATTTTAATATAGAAATAGCTTCTAAGTTCTTAATTGCAGGATGCGCTTAGTGACATAAAGATAGGAGACTGTTCAAGTTATGCTTTTGTTTGATATCTACCACTATTGTGCCRCCCATGACACTTGATTTCTAAAGTCAAGGATTCTGACCTGCTCTTTGCAGTAAGACAATGCTGCTATAGACAATGTAATTTAAATGTTGGGAGATCTAAAATTTATTTTAAATGTAACCATATGCAGCCTCAAGTCAAATTTATTATTTTTTCTCCCAGATCTGGTCAATAATAAATGAGCTTTAGAATTTAAATCAAGACGCAGCGGATTTCTTATGGTACATTATTGATAAAGCACACTTATTGTAATAACATATTCTAAGGGAAAATACATTATTTGCTATCTATGTTAATGCAAACTCTAACATAAGACTGTATTAAGCTTTTAAAATAATTTTGAATACTGTGGAAGATGCTTTGCAGGCAGTCGTTGAAATAATTAAATGGAATAATGCAATTTAGAACCTTAATGAATAAAATATTGTTCTTCCAGTAGGTCTTCAAATTCACTTACTTATGTGGCTTAAATCTAAAACAATGATGTGTTTCAGAATATAATGATGAAAAATATTTCTATGGAATTTTAGAAAATGTTTTCTTCCTCTCCTAACAGTTTATTCAGTGTATTTGTGTGGGAAATAAGAATCGTTGGCTAGCATAAAATAAATTTCTAATTTCCAAAATTCCCCAATAATAGTTTTGAAGATATTTTGATCTACTAGGATGGAATTTTCTGTATTGATCATGGTCAATTTAACTTTTCTTTATATTACTAGTAAAATTTAAAAATACTTTTAAAAATCTCCTTGTAAATGCCTGAATTTGTGTTCTTGTTCTTCTTCTTCTGATTTGGCATGAATTTATGTGAATGAATAATCCGAAGAATTGAAGTAGGCCATATGCAAAACATTACTTATGGGTATAGCATTAAGCATTAATACATCTTTGCAGCTTTAACTGTGAAGACAAGATTGATTTTTTGTCTTTATTTTCTGCCTTTTGCAAATAATCTTTCAGTCCCTTCAATACTAAGTGTGTTTGCTTGAGAAACTTGTAGCATGAGGTTTTTTGTGTGGCGATTGATTGGCTTCCTAGTCTACCGATGTGTGCAGTGAGCTGTGGAGAGTCTTCAGCTGGGATGAACTGAGAGCTACAGTGCAGCTGTACGGGTTTGTGTGTGTTAGCTTGCTTTGCCATCCAGATTTTCCATGGTTTGGATTTTGTATTTACCTATAAGTTTTAAAAGTGCTTTTACTCAAACTGAATATTTTACTAATTTTATTTTGTGGGGACTGCTTTGTTAGTCTTGGAGCCCCATGCTGCATAGGCAAGAATGATGCATGGARTAAGGAAAACACAAGATGTCATTTATCAGCATTAGAACTTTTAAACATTGACAATAAATGCAGTGTACTTGGAATGAGTTGCTTTGCTTGTTAATTTTAACCACTTGTTTGTGCTGATAGCTTAATTCTTTATGGCTGCGTGAGGATATTGCTAGCAAGAAGAAGCAATCGCCTCAGTATTAATAAAAATCCAGATAGTTTTCAAATATTGTGTTTTTAATTATGAAGTTATTTTTCAAATATTCATGTTCTTACTTACATCCATGCAAGCTTATTGAAATCCAAGGGCATGTTTCCAGCTAGCTGGTGCTGCAGTGAGAACCACATTTCCAATCTAAATAGATAAATCAGTGGCTGTTAATATCAAATCATATCTCATTATATTTACAGGGATAATAGGACGTGGATGGATGGCTAGTTCAGCCTAAGAAGTGCATTATATTTCAGCAAGCTTGTTGGTGGTTAAAATGTTAATGAACTGCGTTATAAAGGGAATTTTGCTCTACTTGGAAAATCTACTTGACGTGAAGAAAAAAAGTTAATTTCAGCCCTGCCTCATTAATCAGATCTGCCTAGAGCTAAGAAAGTGTCACCTAAATATATTTGCTTTCTGCTGTGTGTTGCTGATGAAGATACTGACATAGAAAACGGAAGCAATTGGATTTGTGCTATTAGGCAATAGTGAAAGTAAAAAGCAGTGAGTTGGAATGTGCCTTATGAGTGACCTTTGTGAAGAATGCCATAGGCACCTCCATGTGGTGGCTGTCATTATTAATGGTGACTATAGATTCAAGTTTGTTTAAGCATTCATACACATGAATTGCTTTGCATGTGTCTTATATGCCATAGATTGTATGCACTATCTTTGCATGATCGTAAAGAGCAATAGCCTTCAGGTTTGGAGAAATATCCAAGGGGGCCTTCAGCCTATGTGTATTTATCATTGGTGTTATATTTCCTGGGGGTGCAAAATAAAAGCATCTTCCTATTTGCTGTTCCAAGACAATGAACTAGGATAAAGACTTGCYACATCAGACCCATGCCTCAGCTGTTTCTTTGTGTTAGGGGGTTGTCCTGTTCCTCAAAACGGAAAAACTCTGTCAGGAGCAGGCTTGCTGTAGGAGTTATTGCAAAGGCCACCCATGATCCGTACGTTTTACATGATGACTTGCAACCTGTGGYCCACTATGGCCCAGGGGAAATGGCCCACTAGTCATACTGTCTAATATGAGAGAAAAATCTGGTTAATTTTGGATTGTTTTTAGTCAGTATGCAGAAGTTACAATTCTGTAATTGTACAATTTCTGAGGAACAAGCAATTCTGGTGACTTTGTACAATCTCCAACTTAGATTTGTTTTATATATTCAAAACATGAATATTATCTTTCTCCTGGTACCTCTGATGTGCATGCATGTTTTAGATACAAATTCTACCAGAGAGGTAAAATAATACAATTGCAAGAGAAGCATCTTTCCTTACTGTGTTAAAAAAATATATTAATTTAAAAGAATCTAAGTTCAAGACTTGTGACCAGAATAAAACTTAATTTATGTTGTTGTGGTGTCTACAAAATAAATATTTAATAAGCAAAGCTAAGTCAAGCATTTCGAAATGTATCCTTGGGCTTTTTATTTCCCTTGAGAAAATTGGAAAGCAGTTGACAAGTATTCTCGAAAGGACAACTGAGCAGTTTCTTGTTTTAGGACTAATAGGATCCTAAAGGTCTTGACCCAAATGATTGTGGAGAGCTTGTGGGAGCAGGAATATCCTGTCTCCTCTTTCCCATGCTGTTAAGCAGGAATATTCCTTCCTGCCTAGGAGAGGAAAATAACAGAAGTTAATATAGTATGGTTACCTTTGTTTGCCTTCCCCTCTTTTCTCACARTTTTCTAACTACTGGAATGACTGGTATGAAGTACATATGACTTTCAACGTGAATTTAAAAAGAAGAAGAAAGAAAGGAATTCTAAAGATTAGAATTTTTTTTTAAAATTGAAGTCTGTTTTCATTTTAAATTTCATATTTTATTCCAGCTTAATGATTTTGAAAAGAAAAAAAAAAATTCATTTATAGGATTGCTGTTAAAAAATATCTTAACCTAACCTTAAGCATTCTATGATTATATGATTTCTTGACTCCCTCTTCACATTCGTTTACACTGGGAGGAAATGTCCCTTGTCACAAGGATATCCCCTGTGATCTCAGTGAAAATAGTAATCAGGCACCTTCTCTTTAGCTCTCTTGCATGTTTAACCYAAACATTCATCTGAACTGCTTTTTTCAAGAATTTGCCTATCAGCACAATGCTAATGGGTATCCTCAAGGTTAAAACAAGGAGGTAGTCTTCTATTTTAAAATTTAATGTTCATCAAAGTGGAGAGCTAATGACACCAAAGACATATATAATGCAGAGAAATTCGAAAAGCTTCCTTGCACATGTCCATTAACACTCTACTTTGGGAAAAAAAAAAAAAAGTCACTGAAGAGTAGTACAGAGGCAGCAATCTTTATCCTGCCTGGTCTTGGAGCTTCTAATATCAAGAAGTGATCATCCCTGGTAGTTTTTATATGGTTGGTCAACGTCTGTAATAGAGCAAGAACCTTTGATAATTACAAATATCACAAAATGAGTACTGCAAAATATTCTTAAATGTTTATTCAGAWTTGCCCAGTGAGTTTCTTTGGCTGTATTTAAAATCCATTTGCATTTGGTTTCTGTAGACATTTGAGCAAGTGAGTACACAGGCTTAGAATATTTGTGGGAATAGCAAACTTTAGGYAAATATTGAGAAAGTATGTGGAATATGAATGTTAAGTGGTAGGGAGCAGAGGGGAAAATCAAATATGCTCAACAGAAACTAGGTTATAATTGAATTGTAGAAATATAGTATTATATATATACTTAATCAAAATAGCTCACAGTTGTATATTCAGGTATCAAATGCATAAAAAGGACTCTGAGTAATGCTGGCATAAAGACCACAAATTGTCTGCAAAAGTAAGCTAGAATAAGAGAAAATAAATTTGAGAAGACTGTCATGTAATTGTGTAGATGTGCTGAAATTCATTATCTAAATTTCAAAATTCATTCACCCAGGAATGCACATGAGTCGTGGAAACACTAAAATTAAAAAAACAGTAGACTTTCAAAAATACTTTTGGAAAAGTATTCAAGGCTAGTTTTTTGCTCATTACTTATTTTGTCTTTTTTTTTTTTGCATATTGCAAAAGATTAATTTGTCAGAGTTAAACAACTTTAAATATCTGATGTTTATCAACTATATCTACAGCAAATAACATACCTGCAATGGTTTCTCTGAGTRGTCCTCAGAAGCTAGTTTATCCCAGGGTATTCAATTATGTTTTCAATTCAGACATGAAACTGAATTTTACAATTTTTTTCCTTGGATTTTGGCCTGTATGTGTCACTGTGTCAGAAAATAAAAGCCATAGCAATCATAAAAAGTATAATTGCAGTGTTAACTGTTAAAGAACAGTCTTCACTGAGCCTCAAGTGAGGCTAAGCAATCAGTTTATTGCTAGTCTTGGYAACAATAGGTAGTATTTTAATTAATAATCTGTTTACTTCTGTATGTATTTTGTCTTGTATTTAAAGGTACTGCAGAATTAGTTGAGAATCATCTAAATAACAAATGTATTAAAATGAAAGCACATAAAAAGTCATTTTGTCYAAACAATAGGTCCTAAACTCTTGCTGCAAACAAGAGAAAGTTAAACTACGTGGATTTTCATCTTGAGGTTTCCTTAATCTCCAAAATGGTAACTGTCTTTAAGAAATTGATTTTGACATGAATTTCTTACAAAGGAGACATAAACTGAAAATGGGGGAACAGCTGACTGTACTGAATAAGTACTAAGTATAAGTAGATGACTACTTTAACTGTACCAAAAAATGTRTTGGAGTCATTTGCTGCCTTTTCATAAATGAGTTAACCAAAGCGTGACCTGAATGATGTGCTCAAAGATGTTTAGTAAGGAAGCAGGGAAGAGAACGAAGGCAGCACAGTGTCTTTTTAAGCCTTGTTATTATACTGCATTACCTTTTATCTTACAAGCTAGAATTCAAAGCAAGACTTTTTTTGCAACTCTATTTTAATATACAATACCTGTGATATCAGTTTGTCTCTATATGTGTATTTTATATATATATGCACACTTGTATAAGATGACAAAATCCATTGAAGTACATTAACTTTATAACATTTCATATTTTCATTACTATCACTGTCAAAATAATAGGTTCACGTTTCTGTTATGTCCTCATTACAACCTTCAATGAGGTACCAGAATTTTAAAGCCTCATACATTCAAAGAGTTAGAATATATATTGCTATATTGCTTTGACCTTTTTCATATCCTRTAAACCTACTGCTGAAAATTTACTTTCCTTCCTTGTTTACTGCTCTTTTCTTCTCCCCTTCAATGATTTTGTGGGGAAGGCTTGAAATGTTTGGCCATTTCAGTCTTTTGTATTTTGATGGGCTGAAAGATATATCAGGCTTATATAGTACCGCATACTTAACAGCATAGTTATATAACTTCTTTTTATTAAGCAATATAGTGTATGCACTTTCTGCAGTTATGTGAAAGTGTAGTAAAATCTGAGGTGTTTGTGAAATTAGGCATTTGTAGACGTTTCTGACGCTTAAAGTGTCAGACACTTAAAATTCCTGGGCGTCAAGCCTCTTCTGTGTGCCTGTGTATATTGCTGTCTAGATACTGTTCAGTAGTTCTAGTTGTAATATTTCTTTTTTTGTGCTATTTGGAGGATTAGGGAACCATTTTCAATACCTGTGTTGTCTTTGGTAAGACAGTACTGAGATTAGAAAGGTGATGTTTTCACTTCCCATAATTTTTAAGCATAGTGACTTGGAAGTGTTTCTTTAAATACTAAAGTCTAAAGTCATGATTGCTGTATGTTTTTTAAAAAAAAWTAAAAATTGCTTTTTTTTAATAGCTCCTAACAGCTATTTAGTTTGTGCAACCTTAGTCCAGACTGATGTTAGGTCTGTTTTTTTCAGTGCTAAAAGGAAGAATGGAAAGGGTATGGAGGAAAAGATGCTTTTGGGAAAAAAAAAAAATTTTTTTTTAGTGTGTGATTATTCTTAAAAGGGAGCAGAGACTGTTTCAGTTCCCACTACATGAATGATGAGGAGCTAAGCACTCTTTCCTGAATTGCTGCTCTTGGTGACCTTATGTGTTGGCAAAGTCTTTATTACAGATGTAATATAACTAGTGTAAAGGAATGAGACTTGGATATCATTATTGTTGTGTCTGCGGCCCCCAAATAAGCTTCATGCAATTTGTGATTTATGTCTGGGTTCTAATGYTGATATAGGAGTAAGAAAGCACCAGAGTGTCATTTAATGCCAAAGCATTAGTTTCAAGTAATAAACAGAAGAATTAGCRATATTAAGAATTTGGCCTACGCTCTTTCTAGTGATTTTTTAATATAGAAATTATGGCATAAAATCAGTAATTTTCAATCCTATTGCTGTATGATTGCTGTTCGGGTCATGCCAGATGCTATTTCTGAGGTATATTTGGTCCAGCAGCAAAGGCAGTAGGGAGGAGGGCAACTGAGATTAAAAAATGAAAAATAAAATAAGGTCAACATAGTAATAACTTAGTGGCAGCTTTTCTTCCCACTTCCTCCACCCCCCCCATACTGCCAGGTGTGCTGAAAATGATGAATTAATTACTTAGCTGGCTACTGTGTTTAGGTTCTAGGGGAAAGGATATGGGTAAACTAGCATGCTACCAAGACTAGTTATCAAGACTTGTTATTATCATTGCTGTTCTAAAAGTTCTGTATTTATAAAATGATTTTTAAATGAATTCCATTTGTTTSTTAAAAGAATTTTAAAAACTCAATATTTAAAAAAATAAAATTAAATAGAAATGTTGAAAGATAGGAATGAAASAGCTCAGGATAACACGTTTACTTGTTACAGCCGTTTCTTGCTCTGGTTGTAGTCTGTGAGACCGAGATGCAGCCCTGCTTCCATGGTTGCTTCCAGGTGTTTTCAGACATCCTTTAGGAATACTTAGGGCAGCACTTGCAGAATTCCTGTCTATTAAATCAGTGAGTTTGATCTTTAAAATGAGTTCTAAGAGTGGTTAAAATGCTGAAGTTTCTCATAGTGACAGTGATGAAAACTTGACTKGAACTTGTGCAAGGCACCTGTGTCCTCTGGAGCCAAGGTCTGGCAGGGCCTTTTGCTGGAACTTTGATACATTTATTTCCAGGCATTGCCCAGGCTACACACGTGTATACTGCAGAAAAGTTGAACATATTCTGTATTTTAAAACTGATTTTAAAAACTATAATTTCATGCATGTTCTTTGTGAGTTTTTTGAGGGCTTAATTGCTATGTCACAGTAATGCTTATCAGAAGGCACTGAAAAGCTTTAATTACTTTGTACTTTGCTTAGTTATGAATGCATGCAAAATTTAAGTATTTCCCCAGAAGCAAATAAAGTCCACATTTATTATGCTACATAAAAGTTATGGAATGATTTAGAATAATTAAGCTAAGGACTGCCTTACTTGGGATTTCACTCATCTAAATGATGCATAAAATTAATCTCATAAAATATTTCTTATTAAACTACCTCATGAAAGAAGCAGTAAGGTCTTYTCAATCAGAAAAATTCACTATAGGAAAATGCATTTTTTGGCAGTAAACCCTAGGTATGTGATGTAAGGCAAGAGAATTGCAGTGTCCTTTTGATTCTTA
>PTEX01000194.1:1408367-1539663 GCA_003342815.1 Eudromia elegans
AAATTCAAAAATATTAGATTTGAAGAGTAGGGGGGCAGAGAGAGCAAGGAGGAAATAAATACAATTGGAACAGAAATCCAAGGAAATGGAGAGATGCAGATGTGCAGTTGTGAGGAAAAATCAAAAAGAATGATTGTATTTTCAAAGTTGGTTTTCATTGCCCATTAAAAGTGACTTTTAAAAAGTTCCTTTGGGGCTGTGTTACTGTTGTAACATTGACTGCAGAAGATGAAAGGGGTGCTCAGGACAGTTGTTTTATCATCAGTAAGAATTGCTTACACAAGTGAGGTGAGGTTAGAGGAATTATATCACTATTATAACAAAGTTGTGTTAGAAATTTCAGTTTGAGTTAGAACAGCCACAGTCTAAATGCCAGGGTCACTCTATATCATGGAAGAAGCTGAGTGAAGAATACTTGAATGAATGGGAGCAGGATAAGTTCAGGGTTTTGCACTAGGAATGAATGATGAGTAAGTTTAGGTATCTAAGTGTAGATTTAATTTTATAGATAATAAAAAAGTATAAGATGCATATTTTAATGATATCTCATTGCAGATGGAAATGATGGGCATACTGATAGGTGTCACAKTTTTTCTTATTCCAAGTTTCCTCAAAGCAGCCTAAGGTGAGGGATGCTGCAACAACTTTCCAACAGATCCACAGTTTTCAGGGGAAGAAAATGCTTGCTATGAAAAACATTTTTTTCCTCTTGTGGAGCATGAATAATTGGTTATTTAATATTTAAACTCTCTAACAGGGAAGATGTCTCAAGTTCGTTGTGCTTCAGATGGCTGACAACCCTTCTCTGTGATTCAGCCATCTGATGTGAAAAGCCTACAAAGTACATGTCCCATGAGGTGCTGTGGCCAAGGATGGGTTTTTCTGAACAAGAAAGTCTAAAATGTGACTCGGGTCTATAAAGAGTTAGGTAGCCTATGCCAAAAATGGCAAGGGAGACAAGAAGGAAAAGTAAAACTCTTATGAGGATTGGTCAACACTATTTGAGGTTAATTTTAAGGAAAATAAAATGTTTTGCAATAGAAATTGAATACTTCTCCTTTAATTATTAAACGGAAAGAGACTTGAAATCCATGAAATGGCTTCYTCAAAGTCTGCATAGATACAAATGTTGCATTTTGCACATCTCTAGTCATTCAAATGCCAAGGTAAGTCAATCAAGGTATAATTGGCTGTAACTGACTTGGCACTCCCACAAGCTGCTTCATTCTTCACCTGAAGCTGGAGGGCAAATTTCGTTCTTGCCTGTGAAAATGCTGAAGGGAGCATGTGCTACTAATCCTGTCAGAAGAAAGATTGCTTTTCAGTGGTGTGTGGGGTTTTTTGGAAGTTTATTGGAGGAAATCTTTAGCGACGCTAACACGATTGGTTCTTATTTCATGGAATTGACACTGCTGTATGAAAAGCAAGCAAAAGTTACTACTACACTTGGCCCTTCTGGTGTTAGATCTAAGGTCTGTAACAATTTAGAAATAGTCCATCTTAAATGCATTAGTTTGTTATTGAAAAATTCACAGAGAAACTGTACACTTCTCAATGGTAAGAGCACCGGATTGAGGGTGCTCTTTCTCAGCAGAGCACCAGATTGATGGTGCACCAGATTGATGGTGCACCTTTCTCAGCTGGGTGTTAGTGATTAATAGCTTGCTGTCTCATTGCATTTTTTTTTTTCCTTCTCATTTGAATGTAGATTTTGGAAGACCAGGTCCGCAGCATGGACTGTGTTCCAGCAGAACAGAACATCTGGCTGCACACCAATTAATCTCATAGGAAAGCAGGCTTTTCCAGAGATACCTGCTGGTTTATTACGAACCACAGAAACAGACATAAGCTTTGAATAGATGTTGGTATATCATTATCTGGGAAATGGAGAGGAATCAGCTCTGCTTTCTGAAATTTCTGTGGACCTCAATGGAGCAATGGCTTATTCCAGACTCTCTTTTTCCCCAAAGTAATAGTAATTTGTATTTTGTTCAAAATTTCAAAAACAAAATCACRTTGTATTTTGTTATAAGTTATTAGGCTAGATATCTACCACTATATTAAAATGCTCAGGGATACATAGCAGAGTTTATGTTATAGTTAACTATGAGAAGACTTCTTAGTTATTGGGCGGTTTTAACCCCAAGCATCAAAGAAGTTGGGATATACTTGGGGAAAGGGATGTAAACCTAATTTAGATATGGAAGTTCTTTAGAAGCTTACTGTGGTAAACTGACTAAACTTTTCCATTTAGCTTTTCCCYTTAGGTATCTGTCTTGAGTGGAATAGGAATGTTGACATGTCCCCCCTGCTGAAGCGGTGGGGCCTGTCCTGCATCTGGGAATGCTACCCCAGCAGCCTGAGATCCAAAGCCTGTGAGATCCCTTGATTCCCTCCCCAGGTGAGCAGACCAGCAGAAAATAGTAAGCCCTTGTGCACAAAACCATGAGTTTTCAGCTGGGTATGTTTCCTCCAGAAGTCTTTTGTAGGTATTGCTGTCATGAGTAATAGTCGTTCATATTCGTATGTGTAGATGTGCATGGGGAGATGCTAGCAGTAAGAATTTGGTTAGTTTTTATTTGTAGTTGTCTCAGTACTTCTATAGCCTATTTATAATAAATAGGCCATTGAGAGAAATGCCACAGACAGACATGGAAGAAATCAGAAAGAAAGAAGAGTTTCATGGTATTTAAATGAGCAGAAGAGTCTAGCAAAAGAGGTGAAGCAGGAGCTGAAGAGTTGGCCGACGTGTAATCTTTCTATGAGAGTGCCACGACCACCCCTTACTCCTCGCCCTCACTCTTGGGGACAAAGAGGCATGCTGAGGCTCCTGCATGAAAGGTCTGGAGGAGGAGAGTACAGGCAGCACTGCTGATTTTTGTTAGCAAAGTAAAAACGCAGTGAACTGCCTCATTTGTAGGTTGCTGTAACATGGTTAAAATGTTTATGCCTTTTTTGGAATTAATGATTTGTGGAAAAAATGATATGGAATGTAATTGGAAGACAGTTGATATGTGGCGGTTATCCATAATTGCAAGGCATATGGGGATGTGTCTGTCTGAAAATCTCAATTTGTAGTTTTCAGTGGGTCTGAGCTCATCTTGTTCTTTTTGGAAGCAACAGTAATGCTGGGCAAACCTTCTTACCAGCAGAAATGTTTACCAGGAAAAGTTAAGTGGATAAATAAGAGGCTACTTAAATCCTGAAACCACTTTGCTTCAGTGATGCCAAGCTGATGTGTTATGTTAGATGCTCTCCAGTTCCAGTCTGAATAGCAACGGAAACATTCAGCTTGATCTTAAGGGCCCGGATGGTTCTGTGAGAAGCTTCATCCTTGTGCTGGAGCAGCTGATTTCGGGTGAAGCTTGACAAGCCTTTTGAGGCTCATGTGCAAAGCAYCAAAGTATGGTATGCTAAAACTTATTAAAGCTGCATTTTTTTCCAGAGAAATTGCTCAGTTCTGAAAATGCTGTTGTAAATATCACTTTACATAAGCACATTAATGATCAAATATTAGATTACCCTTTTGTGATATTTTCTGAGCTTTAATTTTTATTTAATTGAAACAATATTAGTAGTCCTGTAACATTTAGAAGAATGGCTGTTGTAAGGTCAGGTGCTATTTATCCKAAAGTACATATTTGTCCAGCAAGCTAAGATTTTAAGACATTATAGTGCKAGTTGTATTATATACATTTTTCCCAGATTTGTGCTGGGAAAGAGGGGTTTTAGGGTTTTAAAAAATACTGCAAAAAATGACTGCCTGTACTCTTTTTTTATAATGGTACTTGTGTTGCCATAATGCTCCCTGATATAATTTCATCAGCTCTGTAGCTGGAAGACAAGTTTTGAATAATATTTCATATGAATATATTTACTTTTCCGTAGATGTTTTGCACTCTTTATGTAGTGACCTACTTCCCTTACTTTCTTGTCTTCTGACTGTGGACTAGAATGTATTTAAWGAAAAAAGCTTTTAAAGTAGAATTTTTTAAAAGCATTTAAAACAGTAATTCTAGAAACTATTAGTCCGTGATGAAATAGTGTATAGTGYTGGTTAAGCACTTAATGCCATTCCTCCAGATGTAGTCATGTTAGTTATAAGGAAAGATATATGTGAAATACAATTTGGAAGTGTTGCTCTCCTACAAGCTTTCAGTAGAAGTTTACAGACTTGAAAAAGTGTTTTCTGTTTGACAATACATATAAGTTTTAGTCATATTTTACATTCTACAAGGTAGGTAAGTCCTTAGATGTGTAAAATTTGTCAGGCTGCAAGAATTATTCAGCGGTCCTGTTGGATATATAGCTAGGTATTTGAAGTTCTTTTTGAAGCTTATATGAGTTAGATTTTCTATTATTTTTATGTTTGTYGGTGTTACATGGAAAACACTGTGAATAATTAGTTTCTAATGAAATATATTGCTACAAAATTATCATAGGAAGGAATTTATTAGTTCATTCAGACTTTACTCTGTCAGTAGAGGATTGTTCTTTCCAAATTGCCATCCAGTATAGCCTATTAATCTTGTCATTTTTCTAATATTTTTTATTGGAGTGTCAGATATTTTAWATCATGCTTATTTTTGGTTTCTAGTAAATCACTTTCTTCAGAGAATTACTAAGGAGTACATTAGATGATGATGAGAGAAGCCATTCCCTATGGATGAGTAAAGTAAGATCATACCTAATTTGTGTACTTCCGAAAGATGTTCTCRGGCATCATTCTATTGTTTGTATAAGTGAACTGCGAGCATCTAGCTTCCTTTRCCTCTAGTACAGGAATATAGAGTTGCTTCTGGCATTATGGTGATTCAGAATTCTGAGATCCTTTTTCTGAGCACTCAACCTCATATCTCATATTCTCATAAAARCAACTTGTTTATATCAGATTATTATTTTTATATCAGATATAGTTGCTTATCATAAATACACAACCATATGTTTTCTGTATAAATGCATATATACACATGTACACATATATGGAATTTCAATATATGCTCTGGGTATGACATCAAAAAATACATAAATAGCTTGCATTGCAATAGAAATAGGTTGTTCCTTGGGAAATATTGTGAAACATTATCAATCCAGTTAAAGCAGACTGTGTTTATCGGACACGAAACAGTCCTCTCAAAATGCTTTTTATTCCGTTTTGTCTCTTCAATTATTCAGGATATCTTGTAGATCTGACTTGTTTAGCGTTCTGTTAGAATGCAAGTTGTCTGGTGGTCTCTCTTTTGGTCTCTCTTCCTTGTGGGATATTTTGCTCTGGGATTCCACTAGAGAATCTAAGATAAATGGAGCTCTTAGAAGGACTGTCTTACATAWATTTTTCTTTAATTCAAATAATTTTCTTCAAAGAAGATTGGTCTCATGAGTAACAGAGGCATACATGCTTCAAGTACTAGATATGTCTGCTTCTTGCTGAAAGGAGTTGTTTCATTTGCTTTCAAGTATATACCAATAATTTGAGTAGTTAGCTCCTATAGGCAAAAGCTTTGCATACTATAGCACGATTTCCTCTGTCTTTCTGTGCAAAATGAGACGGAAGATTTTTTTCTTTTTTTTACTCTGTCTACAAGGTTGCTGATCCCAAGATTAGTCTTTAATAACTGAGAAATGTGGAAATGTCTGTTCACTTCTTTTCTCGGTAATCCTCATCTGAAATGATTAATTTTCAGTTGGAGTGCTTTGGATGAAAGCAACTGATGCAATTTATGTGGGACTTTGAGATTGTGGTCAAAATTTTCCACTGAAGACTGATTTTTCATGATTATAAAATCTCCAGATTGTTCCAGTTCTGGTAAGACCAGGAAAACCTTGAACTATTGAAATGTGGTTTTTATGTTGGAAAGTCTTTATATTGTAAGTAATTGCTGAAAATACTTTTATTAATACATTGAAAAAATAAGACAATTGGAAAGCAATCTTTTTTTTTTTCCTCTCAAGAGGCAGTTTTTAATTTCTTGTTAACCACATGAGAAGATGCTTATAGACATTACTGATGAGTAGAACTGATCTTCACAGTGGATCATGTCAAGTATGGGATGCCRACATGGTTTTTGTTCTAAAGGAGATTCACCTGATTGGGAGGTGTTGGGGGTAGAAAAAAAAGGAGTTATTGGATATACTCAAGAMCTTTATTCATACACTGAACAAGAACTTATTGTTTACTCAGTCCAAAGCCATTACATCTGGCCTTGTAAACTCTACTTGACTGGGCATTTACCAAAAGGTCTTCTCAGGCTGTGGTAATATCCAAGGCCTAATCATATAAATTTTGAAAGCCCCCAGGTTACTAAGCACAGGGAAAACTACATCTAAGCAAGGAAGCCCCTCAGATCAAAATGTTCAAAAACTGAAAAAGTGCTGGGAAATTATTCTCTTGGGCTTTTCCATTACCCTGCTCTTCCCTAGGCACTATTTTTTGACCACTGTCAGAATAATGACTGTCTCATCCAGTGTAGTAGTTGTGATGAGCACAAAGAAACTTGTCTGACTGACTTYGGTGTGTTTTTGGGTTTTGTTTCTTTGTTTGTTTGTTGGTTTTCTTTTACACAGATTTGCTGAATTACAGGTCTCTGCTGCTGCTTGTGCTCTTTTATCTCGCCACCTTTCACTGACAGCAGCCTCCCAAAGAAAATGGAAATTTCAAAAGCTTCAACTTTTGAGGTTGAAATGTATAGAAGGCATGACATTGAATAGAAATACTTAATGACTGTAATAATCTCCACTCTTTAGTTCCTGTTCTCAACCCAATAATTATAGGGGAAAGACACTACTGTGTCTTAACTCAGCAGCTTCATTTGTCTCTTTTAGATGTAACAATACCACTTTCAAAAGCAGTAAGACATTACACTTCAGAAACAGCTGTTTAGGGCTACTRTTAGCATTAACTACAAACTAGGAGACAAAAAGGATCATGAATATTTCTGGGTTTTAACAAACAAGTGATTAAGGCTATTTTTCTGGTTAGTAAAGCTAAATTTTCCCYTCCTCTTCATATACTTAGCTTTGTTTCTATCCTGGCTCATTCCAGGTTTAGGAATGTGCAGCTACTTAGTAAAGGCCATAGAAAGAAGGCGTTTCTCCAAGGTAAATTCAGAAAGAATTTTCCCAATCATCTACTTAGGCTTTCACATTTTGTGTTCACCAAATAAGCTGAAAGAAGTAAGACATGGTCCCTTTTTTTAATAGATCTTTTCAATACATGAAGGASCTTGGTAGGTTATTTATCTTCAGATACTGCCAACATTATTATGCAGTAATAACTTAGATGCTTTTAAATCTGCTTCTGAATGCTTATGATAATATACAGCATATACTGTATACAGGATGTACACTATACTTATTCCGCTTCCCCAGGAGACTCTTAGGCTAGAGCATCATACATAACTTAATTCTGTCATTCATATGTTCTGAAATATATATATATGTGTATGTATATGTATGTGTATATATACAATATAAAAGCACTTTTCAGTCTTAACACAGTATAAGAGGTAACGTGCYCCAGTTGTTATATTCTTAGGTCATAATGTAGGGAATTCATGCTTTAAATTTGGAGAGGTTGCCAGAAATTGRCTGGATCTCCATCCAGCAATACCTAAACTCAGGGGTTTCAGTCCAAAAATATTGTAAATTGCAGGTTTTGAAAGAGATGTTTATTTTTATTTTTTAGTTTTCAGAATCATTCTGCATATTTCTGTATGAATTATAACTTTTATTTGAGAGGAACAGAACACTTGGTAGAATATCTGGAATATCTCRTCAGCCAGCATCTGCCTGCTGGGGAGGACCGATTTGTTTGCCTTAATCTCGTGAAAAGCAATGAATTTCTTGGGACTCTACAGCCATAAGAAGACTCAAATTTCATTTCTACCTGGCAAAAACTAGTTAATAAAAATAACTAAGGTAAAATCAATTTATTATTAGACTCCTCAGCTAATTAGGACAGTTATTAAATAGAAAATCTCTTTCATTAAAAATTTGAGGTCACCTAGTGTCAATCTAGTTTGCTGAAACAAATTTCCAGTAAATACCATTAATGTATGTCAACGAAGGATTTATGGTTTCAGAAGCACTTGTAGCATATATGAGCTTCTTTACCTTCTATGCATCCTTCTGTGTTAGTGAATACCCTCAAAGATTGTTCTATAARTCATCTTTTTCAGGGATAACCAGCATTCATGTTTTATGTCATCACRTGTTCTGCCTCCAATATTGATAAAGTATGTATTACTCTAGTGTGTTGGTATGTAGAGAGATAATTCGAGGAAGTGCTGTTACCTTCTCATTGCCAGTCATTTTTCATCCTTTACATTTCCTACCTTGGCATTTGGCATGTTTGTTTTCATGGGAGGAAATATGCTCAATCATTGTTTCATGAATCAAGTTCCTTAATCATTGCTGTCATGGAAGAAGCAGCAAAACACCTTTTTCCTGCTGGTGAATATGGAGGGTAGCTCTTTTTACTATTAGGAAGGTAATAAAGATGAAAAGAACATGAAAGTAATCTGCTGAGTTGCTTTAAACATATAGGGATGGTCAGATTTTAAGCAGAGTTAATGTTGAGGTAAAGCAGTTGGGAAAATAATTTTTCTTAATTTCTGTTTTGTTTTAAAATCCTTAACTTTGGTTTCTTAACAACTTACACATGAATGTCTCCAGCTACTGTAGAAGGTCTAATGTATTGCATCTCGCCATAAATCTTGTCTTGAGTGAGAAATATTTATGCATTAGAAGCCAAATTGCATCCTGTCTTGCTAAAAATAACTGGTTTTGAGCAACTTTTATGTCTTGCTATTAACCTCAAAGAATTGCTCCTGATCTGTGCTGGGAAATGATGGGAGGAAGGTAAGTCAGAGTTGATTGTGATAAATAACATGTGCTCTATTTGCTGAGCCGTTATTATGTAATGTATTTTTATTATGTAATGTGTTAKGAAAAGGAGCCAGCTCATATTACTCTTAAAAAGGCCACGGCTGAGAAGCAGGAAGATGACTTTGTCTTGAGAGGAAATCAATCCTTCATTTTTTCCTTTATAGTCATGCTAAACAAACTTCATTTTCTCATCTGCTGTAATAAAAGGAACGGAAATGAGTTCATCTCACACCTAGCTGTGCAAAATGCTGAGCTTGTTCTGTGACTTCTTGGCCGACAGACACAGACAAATTGCGGTGGGTGAGCRAGGGTAAGAATTCACGCCAGATCAGCTGCTTCACAGTAACTACCTATTTTTCCCCCTGCAGTCAACGGGGAGTGATTTATGGTGGTTTATCCCCGGGGTGAAAGCAGGATAGCTCACCTCCTCTCCTCTCCCGCAACAGCAACATGTTTGCAAGTCTCTGATGCACTAAGTTAGCGGTGGAGCAGGGAAGACCCTCTGGCTGCTGCTGGTCCATCTCTTGACCCTCTAAATCACTGCTGCTTTCAGGTGTATTGATGTTTGCCGTCCTCTTCCCCTCCTGCCTTGCACAAAWCTCCTTTTGGAGTTCTTACAGGTAGTTATTGATTGTGTCTTTTTCTCCAAGGTTCTGTAAAAAGGTGGTAAATTTAACAAGCTCAAGGCAAAAACAAAGTATGCTTTATGTGTTCAAGACTTATGAAATTCTATTAGTTTTTGTTTTATTGTGAATGCTTCATAATGCAGAGCACTGAGCAGACGTGTCCCTTAAGAGAACATTCCCAAATTAATTCTGTGAGCCTGCAGTGAATCAAAGAAGTTTGCTGTTTATGTTTTACTTACCATCATATCTCTCTCTGCCTATGGGAGATGCATATGGACCCATGCCTGGGTAACGTATATCAAAACATGTATAAATAATCACTCGGATTTTCAAGGAGCATTATAAGTGGATTTTTGCCTGCTGTTTTAGTGGATTTTAGTTTTGAGAGTTATAGATATGAAAATACAGAATGAAACTTGTAATGTTTGCTATAGAAAATATCCTGAAAGACAATGAGCTTTTAATTGTAAAATAGTACTTTTAATATACACAGTTCAGATCCAAAATGAACATTTGTGAATTAATGAAATAGTGGACATTTTATAAATGATTTTCTGATAATATATCTATGCTACAGCAGCTGCATGCTATATATTCTACCTGGCTAGATATGATGCTTAATTAATTGCTGGTGGCCAAGGTTCGTGGGAGTACTGCAATGCAGATAATCTATTTGTTGTTCTTGTTGTTGTTTTTGTCAATGAAGTTAAAATTGTCAGTACATCTGTTAACGCATCGGTCAGATACCTGTGAACAGCATCTCTACACCTTTTGATGCAAAAGTAATATAGGAAAAGTAGTGAAGATGGGAAAGTGCTTAGGTATTAAATTACTGGCTTTTCAGTATTGCAAGTCCAAATAAGCCATAGCACATCATTTGTAAAGAAAAAAAGGAGAGGGGAAAAAAAATCAAGGGTTTTTATAGCAGTTTCATTATTAAACATCTCTATTTTCTAACTGAAAAAGAACCCAAAGCTTCATATGCAGAGACTTTAACCATCTCCTCTTCTTCAGGGGTTATCACTTAAAACTTTCTGCTGAAGTGGAGGGGAGATTATTTAATTACAGCAGAAGACTGAAGGCCAATATTGCTCGAGTTATGTTGTGTTGGCCCAAACGGGAGAAAAAAATAATCCCAGAAGCAGCCCCAAGATCCATGTACCCTCCCTGCAAGATCAGGTGGATGCAAGGTGCTGTGGCTGAGGGCACCGCAGGCAGTACTGCTCAGGTCAAGTTCTGAGGTGACCTGATTTTTGCATTACTGCTTTAGATTACTGCTTGGATTGAGAAAAATTATTTAAAAAAGTAATAAAGTAGACCTATTTTAACTAGAACATAGAGGCCAAAAAAAGAAATTAATTTTGTAGTAAATGTGTTGTGAATCTGACAAAAGTTCTCAAGCAATTTCCTTATAAAAGAATATTGGTATATATGCCTATATGGGTCCATGTGGATCAATTTATAAGTTACCAAGATGTGTTTAATGCTCAGTGCCTTTTGCTATATATTGAGTGTACAGTCTCAATGACAATTCTTGAGATGTCTTTTTGATGCCACTGAGGCAGCAGTGAAACAATTGAACTTTTTCTACCGCATACATATTTCAAGAAACACTGATGTAAAGCTGAAGCATTGTTAAGGAACAGTGGAGTAGAGAGGAATATTTCAAGTTTATTCAATGCCAAGCATCTAATACTATTTTAGTACTGATTATTCCCATTCAATAGCAAATCCTCTTTCTAAAAAGATTGATATTCCACAATATATCCATAACTTCTTAGAAGTATTCATAAAGTATTAACCTTGTACATTAAGCAGGTGAGTACGTGTGCATGCATGCATAACTCATTACCTAATTACCTAAACTAATTACCAGTTTGCCCAAGCTTGTTATATGATCAATGTTGACATATCTGGAAGATGATGGTGCTGTTGCAGGTCTCTGGTCTGGATGGTATGGGAATGCAGCTGGGCCAAGGCAATCAGGTTATGCTTCACAATCCCTAGCTTGTCTGCTCTCCCAGATGAGCATTCAAATTACACGTGCATCCCTGTGCCAACTTAATTTCACTGTGATGTAGCTGCATGCACTGAAGCTACGCACCTCCAAGTCTTGAGTGATCCMGTTGCCTGCCTGTGGAAGACTCTTGGTTAAGCAGGAATGGTTCCATATATGCACTTCTTGACTAGATGGAAATAACCTATTTATGCCCCTTCARGATGGATGGCTTTACTCTTGAGATATCTACTCCTAAGTTCTCCATATCTCATATTATGCGTGGAAAACTGAACAAATATATATATATATTTATATTGAACAAATCATACCTATGCTTTCTCATTTTTTCCCCTCTCCTACACAGAGCCTTTTGTTTTCCCATTTCCCTTTGAGATATTTGTAGTCAACACTACAGTAGAATGATTGTACAGTAAGTGTTCAGCAATTTATGCAGACACTCYTGTGAGCTTGCACCTAACAAGTTCCCTTGCTAGAATGGCTCACACTTTCAGAAAGATGTGATCAAGTGAGTTTGATTGATCAACTTTCATAAATCCATCCCAATGACACGCTAAAATTTTAATACACTAGTTCATAATGTTCTCAGAATGAAAATAAGAAATAGAAAATAGTGCTTATAGCACAAATCTCCAGCAGACTTTTCATGTTTTTAAGCAACTTTTTCATGACCCAGAACTGCATTCTTCTCAGCTTCCAATCATCTGGAATTCTGCTCATCTAAATACTGATCAACTATTTTAGACAGTGCAAAGTGCCATCAATTAAAAATGCCTGAGTGGAATATCTGATTATCTTCTTTAGTCTTAACTTCCTATAAATCTTTAAATAAACAAATTATTTTTAATCCATTCTACATGTAGTTAACAGTTTATCTGAATTACCATCCTACGGCATTTTTTTCCAGTCATCTTTTAATTTCCTTCTGTGATGACAGATTTTTGTAATAACTAGGAGAACTATATCCAAACTTTGCTGAGTAATGCATCCTGTCTGCACATTTGCGGTGTCCCTTGTCTGTTCTGTGTTGCAACTCTAGCAGAAAAACTAGAATTTTTTGCTATTATATGTTAATCTAAATATACTACTTGACTGCAGTCTTTTACCTGACCTCAGGTGACTGCAGAGAAGCAGTCAGCTGCTGCTTCATCTTTTGGATTGKTTTTTTTTCCCAAATTTGCTATTAGGCTGAGAACTTGTATGCCAAGTTTCAGCCTGAAGCGAAATTTTATGTCTGAGTTACTAATACACTGATGGATCCAGGTGGAATTGCCTCATATAATRTAATATGCAAAAAAATCATCTTAGTTATAGATAGAAACAGGCTTCAAGTGAGCATAAAGTCACTCAGCTTTCATGCTCTAACTTTATTTATTGTGCTGCTGTGTACTCTTTCCTGAAGGAGCAGGAGGGATGCGCTAAGGTGGAGCAGGTGCAGCTCAGATCTATATTCTTTATATTTTCCATTAATCTCTTAGGCTTTCTCCTCTATTAAGTGTGTCTATTGCTTACATCTTTTTAGTCCTCGCAATAATAATGCGAGTTGCTTGGCATACCTTAATTTAGGGAAAGACTTAYTGTATTTCTGTAAGGAATGGCAGTGAAGTATGGTTATTGTGTGTAAATATTTTCATTTGATGGCTTATTCACATGATTTTCCCAGTGCATTAGCATTACCCTAAATTTGTTGCATAACTGTGGAGAGAGATCAGGGAATTGCACCAGATCTCTCTTTACAACATGGTAGAAATAAGCATCCAACTTTCTCTGTTATGCTTGATGTACACTTCTGRAATGGTGTTTACCATTAGAAATTGAACAAAATGGTAAAGTGTCTAAAATTTCAGATTCTTTGCCTGCAGAAACATTTGGAATTCCGGTTAGTAGGATGGTAAGACTATGGTGAATCTGTGCTTTAGGAAGTGCTCTGCTGAACCACGTAAAAGTGTGAAAAGGTGTTGGCCACTTAATGGTGTTACAAGGTTATTCTAACTAGGGGCAGCTTCTATGAAAACAGGAACTCTGTTTTTTCAGGCTCTGCTTCSTCAAAACAAGAGAGCAGCCTTAAATTCCAACACTTTGGAAGAGTATTTAGATATCTTACCTTTTTAAACTGATTTTTTTTCAGCAGCTGATTTTTGTGGGATTTTTCACAGTTGCTTCTTTGAGTTTCTTGTTTTATTTTTGGCATCTTGAAGTTTAGTTTGATATCAGATTATTTCTTGCTCTGTCTAAACTGACTAGTCTGCTCCTTGTGCAGTAGCCTTGTCATTGTGCCGTGAATTTCTGTGCTATTCTAATTGAGTGAGATGGCAAAAAGTTAGATGGGTGATGGTATTAAAGTGAGACCCATCATTTCTGTYTAAAATAAACTTGCATTGACCATGTAGAAATAAAGCATGATCTGACTGATTTTTGTGGCTTCAAAATACCTAGACAAAGGTGAGTTCAATTTGTGCAGCACTTTAATGGTTTTATATTAATTGAAGTCCATTATCATATCAAAAAAAATGTAGTTTTGGTTAGCTGTGGCAAAATGAGATGAGGGGAATAACCTGTTTTCTGAACMTTGTACAGTATTTGCTAATTCTAAAATTCTAGAGGACCTCATAGATCACAGAATTAGCAAGGAGAAAAATGGAGCGTTTCCTTCTGTCACTGTTTGAAACATGGCTCAGAGTGTCCAAAAGCTATTGCCATATGACACTATTTTGATGGATAATGAGCAGCAGGCTGATGATCTCATTTCTGTTCTGCCTCAGTGTTTGTATCACAAAAAGTATAGCTGCAGGCACCTGGCCATTTGTTTAAGGAAGGTGAGGAGCTGAATTGGTGRTGGAACTGAGATGAGCTTGATCTGTGTTCTTGGTGTCAGAGTTAGGTACATCTGGCAGAACTTGCACAATTGCGTTTCATGCTACTATTATATAGGTTCAAAACTGTAATTCTATAAATCTTCCCATTTAATGAATTCAGGATGTTTTCGGAGATGTGAACAAAAACAGTGCCTTGTACGCTGCTTTGGAGAATGAGAAGGTTATGTTTTTGAAAGACAGGGGAAAGTGCAGCACCAATGCAGCATTCACTGTAAGAAACCCTTCCGTGTTAGCTCAACAAGCATGAAACTGGTGTTGTTTTTTCCTGTTTCAGAAATAGAACTAATTTAAAATTCCCTTGAACAGAACTATTTCACTTCAGAAGTAGTGGAACAGTAGAAATGAGGAGAAAGTGTAATTCATAGATAAGAATGCCATATTGCAATTAGCGGAAGACTGCAATTAGTAAGCCAAGATGTGGGAGTAGGAGACATTTTTATGAACAYTATCTGGTATGTTATATTTCTAAGAAATTTGTGTGTAAAAATAAATAGGAAATAAATAGAAAACAAAGAAGAGTTTGTTCTTGCAAATTTTGAGGTGGTTCATGAGGAGGATGTGCTGTGATGATTTTCTCTGTTAAAGGCAGCTTCAAGCTTATGACTAAAAGTTGTCTTATTATTTTTCATCTTCCTCCTCCTCCTCCACATATCTTGTTTTTATTGCAATATCTCTTAGATTGTTTACCATGCACTTCTGGGAACTGTTCCTGTTCCTCTACCCAAATAGTAATTATGATGTTGATTAATAGATTGAATTTAATCCATTAATTTCAAAACTTGCTGGAAACAAAAGACAAAAGGGACAGTTTTATAGAGAATTAATCTGAGAATGAGTATTGAAAATAAACATTCCTCACTATTTGCTTTATCATTTTACATTCCTAAGTTGGTTATTCTTGCTGTTCTTCAAAAATAAATATTCATATTCACAGTTTTGATAAATGTAACTTAGCTTTTAACTGCCCTGAGACAATGTTTTCACAGTCTTTCCATTAGCTATGTAAATTTTACATATTTAARACTAATAATACTTATTTACATTACAAATATGAGTCACTAATATGATAATACTCGATAATAAAAGTTACTCCAGATGAAAAGCATGTTTATCTTTTATTAGCAAATATAGAATACCATTARAAAGGCCCAAAGTATACCTATTAAAAGTCTTTTATATACTGAAGTTATACCTTATATACCTATATAAAAGGCTTTTGTCTATTCTCTACTTCTCCTGCTAAAAATGAGGCCTCGTTTCATTGGAAAATATTTTAAGCTTTGCTGCTCTTGTACCTTCCAATTCAGTTGTTTTGACTAATTGTGCCTAGTGTAAATGCTAGGTCTGAGAATGGTGGGGTTTTTATTTATTCATATTCCTTCATTGGACTAGTTACCATTTGAGCCTGTGTTATTATCAGCAATAAATGTTTCATAARRTAAAGTGTATTASCAGTTGGGCAGATTCAGACCTTYGKTTTCTGTTGTGCTCATGTTGGCTGRGCAGCAGTTCAGGCATCCCAGTGGGTTTGTGTAGATGTGACCGATGTCTAAACTGGTGCGTTGCTGTCCATGATGGGCCAACAAGTGGGGATTCCAGCTTGCGTGCTCTCAGTTTCCTGATTTTTGCTCTGTTCTGCAGAGTGAGAGGCAGTATTTCAGTCACCAAGGTCATCAGATGTGAATTAGAATGCACCCAGAGCACAGTTCTGTTGAGTAAAAAAAAAAAAAAGAAAAAAAAAAAAAAAAAAATCAAAGAGGAAGGATATCTTCTCCCCTCAAAGACCTCTAAGGATGAATATTTGATTAAATGTGACTGTAGCGTTAAAATGGATGCCCTGTGTCCTTTTGTAGTTGAGTAAAAAAAAAAAAAAGAAAAAAAAAAAAAAAGAAAAAGAAAAATCTCCTTTTACTGAGTTGCTGCTCAGAATATGATGTGTTACAGCCTCAATAGTAACTTTCCACAACGCACTTTAAATGAACCAGATTTTAAGTCTGCTGAAGTCTTAATTTAGGGTGTGCACAAGGTGCAGACTTGACAGAGCTAGAAAATCCACTGGTTTCTGAGCCCTGTTTAATTGATATAAATAGAGTAACACGATAAACATAAGGCTATTTAAGCCAACATTTGCACTCAATAAGAGGTTGCAGGGAAGCCCTGTATTCTTAAATGCTTTTTTTTCTTTTTCCAACAGTCTGCCTGCCTGATGACTTTGAAGAAACTCCAGCAAATGAACCACTGAAAATTAAGGCATACTTTCTGTTCTGTTGGTCTCCCCATGCTGTCTGTGCCTAAGAAGCTTACAGAACATCCCAGGATGAGTCTTTTATTAGAGGTAATTATTTCCCTCTTTCTTGAAATGTTTGGAAATTTCCATGTCTTCCCATTTATCACCAGGATATAACTGTGACCTTTCATTATTATATATTTGGTAAGAAAGAGGAAAGCTTTGGGTTCCATCTTTGCCTAATTCAGTTCGGCCTAATTTAGAAATAGTGTACATCTCCCAGCTTCCAATACTGGACATGTTATTTGCTATTTTCATACCTCCTTTTCTTTCTCTTTCTTACTGCACCACAATTAGTCAGATCTTAGGTTCCCATGAAATCTTGTTCTAAAACATGTGTTTCCCTACCCTCTTCATTTTTTATATTTTGCAAGACAATAGAAAACTCATGAATTAAGAAAGAGAAAATTAGTATTTGGCAAGTATCCTGAGACTTTAAGTAAATTGTGCATATCAAACATTTGCCACTTAGACATGTACTGATCTTATTCACATATATGTTTAATGACAAGTTATGTCAAGCTGTATCTGCTTTAATCTCATGTATTTTTGGACAGTTCCTCAACTGGAAAGCTCTTAGAGCCAGAAAATCAATTCTTTTCATTTGCTTCCTTAGCTTACAAAAACATAAGGGTCTTTACATCTTTAAACACAAACAGGATTTCTATATTGCTGTAATAACACAAAAAAAAMCCCAGCTTTTTGAAAAATGAGGTAGTGTGGCTCAAATTTCTAAGCCCTTCTGTCATGAAGAAGACAAGAAAAATTGTACAGACAAGGACATCACTGTAGTTCCTTCAAGGTCTGCTACCCATCATTTGGTTTTGAAAACCTTGTCACGGTAAACTTGCATGTGCTTGACGTTAATCGCTGTTGCTCCATGGAAGGAATATCTCTTTACAAGAGGAAGATGGTTCCAAAATATGAAAAATACATGCTCTGGGAGAGAAAAGTAGATAGAGAAAAGTAGATAGGATTCTTGGTTTACTTGTTGCTTCTCATCAACACTGGCACTACAGCTTATTTTGATTGCCAAAACAATGCTTAAAGTGTACAGAAGGAAGGCTGGCTAAGTTCTTATTAGATCTATAGGTAGTTGCTTTGAATGGTTCTTTCAAATCTCCTTAGCTCCCCTGTGTTAGTAAGTAAACACAAAGATTTAATCTTGTGACAATTAAAGATATTTAAAGTTTGCTTTCTTTTTGCAAAACATAACTTATGTAGAATGTAATTGAAATATGCATAATAAGCATGAACATAAACTATTGAATTTATTGTTTAAGTGAAAGTATAAAATACAATTATTTTGTGAATTAATGGTAAGTATGCAGCCTTCTGAAAAAAAAAAATCTCTTCAGAGCTTTATTTCAGTCTTTTTGATGGCACATTTTTCTTTTTTCTCTATTATTCTCTTTGTTTTATAATAAAGTCTTTTTGAATTTTGATTTATAAATTGTTTCACAGAAGTAAACCGTCATATTTTCTTCTTTTTTAGAGAAAAAAAAAATGCTAGAAAAGAAATAATTTTACTCCTTCAAGTCTGCCACTATATGTCTACTCTGAAATATTTACTAGCAAAATCTTAGTCTTCCCTCCAGAACTTTTTAGCATTTGGAAAAGAACACTAGTACAGAATCATGTATGTGCCAGTCATAATCTCTAGTCATGCAGATAAGCATGTAAGTTCCTCCCAAAATGCTCTCTGAATGCACTGATGAACAGAGTTGTGTATCCACAGTAAGTTACTTTTTTCACTGCTAAGCCATTCTTGACCTCAAACTTCTAGTCTAATTTAATATACCAAGCTTGAGTGATTTTTGAACTTCCTCCAGTCCCTATGGAATTTGACAAGAATCTGTCCTAGCTGTAGACCTAATAATGACGTTTCCTTTAATTGGTCACACACTGTAGAGGTTGCTCTTTATCACACTTTACTTTTGCCATTTGTACCCAGCATTGTCCTGGGATCCCACCAATTTCTGCTTTTATCACTGAGGAAAAAAATGTTATAGCTGTTTGCCCAGCTACCTGGTGGCCTGATAAAGTAGAAGAATGAGTTGATTCTTTGACATTTTAGATGCTTGCTATTTGAAGCAGCAGCAATTAGGTAGCAATTAAGGCTTCTGCCATAAGCATCAGGTAGATGTTGGAATAATTAATTGACTATTATTTCCCAGCTGTTTTTCAGTGACTCCTTCTCCCCTATTGTACTTTCTTATCTTCCAGTATATCCAAATGCTCCCAGTTCCATTCTGCCTGACCCTACTCCCCTAGCCCTAATCAAGAATACAAAAGTCATTCACATTCCTTGTTTTCAAAGATGTAGAAGGGAGTATGGGCTAGTTTTGGTGTCTGAGTGATCTTATGTGTACCTCCTACCTCATACATCTCCATTGGAACTGGCTGTTCTCCAGAAAAGCACAAACACACTGTTGTGTCCATACGTCCAAATTCCCAGCTTGTAGGAACTTCAAAACTGGATAAAAAACAAAATTCACACATTTCCATTTGTCTCATTGGAGACTGGCTTGCATCTGAGCGCCAGCAGATGATTCTCCTGTTTTGCTGGGACCTCTTTTATTTTTATGATGCATGCTCTCACCAGGTCTGCCATCTCTGCTTACCCATAAATTCCTTACACCCCCTTCTATATTAAGCACCACCTCTAGCTGTCCTTCTGTTTCTTTGCAATGCTAGGAGACTCTTGCCTATTCTCACCTTTGTGGGCTACTTGGTGGCTGTAAAATGGGCAAGATGCCTGTTGGTGATGAACTTTCTCTCCCATCTGTGCTAGTCCATACTCTCTAAATGGTTTTGTGCCACAGAAAGGATGCCTATGGGAGTCTGATCACCTGCCCACCATGAGTGCCATTAGGGCCACTCATTCAGCTCATTTTTGTACTTCAATAAAGGATTCCAAAGAAGGTAGGAACTTTGAGATAGGTAGGAAATTGAGATATGTAGTATAAATCTGAGTATGCTACTCTGCCCTTTAGATTACAAAAAGAGAAATGGCTTTTGTGATACCAGCTAGCCTTGCAGCCTGCTTGGGTGATGCTTTCCCCAGCAGCCTGTGGGGTCAAGAAAGGAAGCAGGATGCACAGAAGAGGTACTAAAGGAGTCAAGATCATTCTAAGATGTAATGTGTCCCTTATTGAATCCTTTAAAACTTTTCTTCAAATACAGCCATTTCAATAAAACTGAAGAGATCTAATAATACTTTAATGAGTTATTTGTGAAAGTGAAAACTAAAATATAAAAGAAACAATGGCAACTGCATTATTTACAAACTAACTAGACAGCTGCTTGTATTACTAAAACAAATTTGTACCTGACCAAACAAGCAGGCAATCCAGTCTGCTCTCTTCATGCATGGTGTATGCAGAATTCTAGTACTTCTAAATTCAACTCACAGCCTCTGTCTTTTGTCTTGTTTATCCAGTGTTTCCCCAGAATCCTGTTTTTGATAGGATACTTCTGTATGTATTACAAATGTCTTCTGTCTTGCTTYTCATCTTGCTGTTGGTGCCCAGCTTTCTTGTGAGGTGTAATAACCCATATTAATCTGCCTTGACAACTAACAGTAGCAGTCAATCAAATTTGCCATGTGCCCGTCTGGGAATGTCCATGTCAACACATGGTTCACCTTCAGCTGAGGCTGGTTTATTATTATAAATTACTCTTTGTAGTCTAATCTCATTGTTTCATCTCTTATAAATCTCCAGCTTCACTTCCATATCACCCTTTTGCACACAGTGACGATGTTCATTGCCTTCATTAAATTAATGTCTCCTTGAAACACTGAATTCAGTCTTTTGTAAATAAYTGAAAATAAATTAGTTTCTTTTCAGTGTCTTAGTACAAAGATAATCTTGCTTTTTTGCTGGCCAGTAAAGAGTACTGAAAGGAAAACTGTAATACATAATATATAAATCTTATTCTATAGTCATAAYCTTCTTGTTAATAGACAGGAAACTACAGTAAAGACAGAAGGAATGTGRCTAACTGCAGCTGAATATGATTAGTGAATTTACAGTGATACATATATTTATATCTGAAATGTAYATTTCTCTAGCATTGTAATTTATATTAGCACATTCTTTTTTTTAGAATGGAATTGCATGGAGAATTGTGGTTCTATGAGAATATAGACAGCAGATTTGTGAGTGGTTATTGTAGTATGTACAGACTTAATCTAATGCAGTAATATGCTTACTTTTTAAAATATAGTGCTGAAAGTATATATAAGACAATAGCAGACCATTTTCCAAGAAACTTTTAATTCGGATTGCGGAGAAGATGCTGTGAGTTCAGTATATTAGTTACATATAGCTTGTCTACAGTATTGATTTTTATATTTTTTTCTTAGTTCCWTTCTTCAAAGCCTAGAGTTGAAAAAATAAGGGTTGTGAGGTCCTACCCCATACACACACCCCAATTTCTTTCCGAAAACAGCAATGTTTAAATTTTCCAGCAGATGCTTTGAGGCGTGATATTTTATGTTAGGTTGCCTCAGCCATGTCAGATGATCTAAAGTTACATGATGTAATTATGTGACCTGCATTGAGTTATCTCAATATGACATACCAGACAGGCAACTTTCTTTAAATGACATACTTTCCTGGAAACTGCAGATAATCTTCTAAGAGTGGGAAACACGTTGGCAGTGGCTGCCTCAGCCTGACATTCTTCAGTATATTTATTATTGATTTGGTGGATGGGATGGTGAATGTAGCTGATAACAGAAAATTATTCAGGTTAAAGAAAACGGAATACCAAGATTTCCTTAAGGATCAAGGCAAATTGGTTGACTGGGTAACATGATTATAACATAATGGTGGTAATATGTTGATAAAATGTAATTTATAACTGTAATATTTTAATGGATAAGATAAGCTATGTTGGGGATTATTTTTAATACATAGGTGGGTTCAAATTTGAACACTACTGTGGATGTCTCATTCAGGATGCATCTAAATTTCCACAAGATCTCACATCATCTCACTAAAACTGATTAATCTTGTAGGGTGGTCCAGAATAAACAAAATCTGGATATATCTGAATCAAAAGTCTTGCAGGGGATGATGGGCATCCCTGAGAAACCTTCTTGACCTTTGATGTGCTTCTGTGTCATCATCATGTTCCCTCGAAAGGCTGTTCTGCTGATTCTGCTGTTTCAGAAGACAAAAATGATGAGCTCAGTCAAGAAAACCAATGGTAGAAGATAAAAAAGATTTCTAACCTAAAGTCTGCTGACCGTAGTCGCTCTCAACATGTATTGGAATGCAGAATTTCTTCTTAAAAAAAATCCGAACTTCAAGTATGTTCTTCAGCATCATATAGACGATAAACATTCTTCCTCCAGTCTGTTTATTGGAGTGTCTAGTGAGGATGTCCTTTTTCATCAGGAAGTGCTGACTACATGCCATTGCTTTTATTTTCTTTCAATGGGAGCATAGGACAACAGACAAGTGAGTTGTAGCACAGCTGTGGTAGCTGCGTGAAGCATACACGCACAATACACGAACAATAGCACAAAAATGTTTACACCTGTTCTTACATACGATCTTTTGATAGCTTATTTTTAGTCTTCCTCCTGACCTTAGTTTGCTGTTGAACATTCTTTTCAACTGTTTGTTTCTTTTGTTTAATTCTTGTTCCAGCTACTTGCACTTGTACAATTCCAGCTGCTTCCATTTCTCTGTTAGCTTCCAAGAATCAGTGGAGGAAAGCATTGCTCTCATTATAAAAATGAAAAGGTTTAGACCCTCCTGCCAAGCCTCCCAGACTGTGGTGGGAAAGCATGCAAAAGGGATAGCAAAAGGAATCCAGTGATGCTTTCCTATTATTAACATGTGACTTGATCCTGGAAGGTATGATGTATGTATGTATGGAGGCACAGGTTTTTATCATGGTTAGAAGATAAAGTAGGCTTTCTATATGCTGTTAAAGCAGATAATCTTAAAGGTATTTAGTGAAAAGTTATCAGGACATAGACATGGTTAGTATTAAATGGATTATCCAGAGGGAATTTTTTTTCCAAGTACTTCAAATTGGCCTATCAAGAATGTTGTACAAACCAATTATCTTGTTCCAGATTTTGTAGTTGTGTTTGTTTATATATCTCTTAACAATCATTGCTGTTTTGCAAATTAAGCACTTRAATATGTTTTATTATGTATTTAGTTCTACTGACATCTTTGATCATTAGCACAGGTAGTTTGCTGTTGCATAATGAAGATTTGTTGTACTTTATTTTTCCCTTGATTAAAAAAAAATCAATTTTTAGCAACAGAATATATCACTGATGACCCAGTATTAAGTGACTRTTAAGCAAATTCAAAATATTTTTCAGTAATCTTGTTGCATTTGTTGTTTGGACTAAAATGATACAAAAKGAAGTAAATTTTTTTTTAATTTCATCTGATCTTTTAGTAGAAAGTGAGAAAAAAAATCAATGTAAGGAAAACATTGATTTGAAAGAAAGGAAATGGAAATTGTTGAAAGAAAAATGAAGGTAAGAATGATAAATTTCATCTGACAGTGAATACACCATGATAAAAAAAATGATCCAATGTCGATGAAAAATAAAGGGTCAGAAAGAGATATCGGTAAGGTGCAAAATAATCAGACCAAGGGAGAAGCAGAAAGATTAGAGAATGAAGTCAGGTAAGTGTAAAAACACTTGATAAGAARTATCTAGATAGAGAATAAAAAGAAAAGTCCTGGAGTTTAAAATAAATGAAATAAACTTGAAATGCGTAAAGAAACAAGCTAGTGCTGAAGGAGACTGTGAAGTACTATAAAAATAGCTTAAAAGTCCCTTTCATGTGAAGCATGTAAAAGCAATGCATAAAAGTTATCTGATTTTTTTTTAAAGGAGCCTGGATTTCATAAGTAAATAAAAAAAWTTTTGCTTTTTGATTCTCTAAGGTCTTCCATACATTATGGTATTTGGCATGAATTGGATGAACTAAATTGCTGCAGTCTTTGAATTCACCTATTCAGCAGAATGGTGCTCCTGAGAAGAGGAGCTATAACAGAAATTATTGGGGTGATGCAGTTGGCAAGTACTTTTTTTGGCTTTATTTATTTGCAGTGAGTGATTAGGATTAGATGCAAGGGGAAATAAGTGCTGAATCAATCTAATCACGTCCTTATTTGTGGAACAGTTTGTAGTGGCTCAAGAGATTGCTGCCTTTCATCTTACTATGTTTTAAAGATCAGCTGTTTTATTTTATTCTTAAATGAATTCAAGGTGTTTATATAGGCATCTACCATGTCAGACCTAAGAGAGTTTAGCTTTAACAGCTGAGACTATATTATAAACAAGTCTGTCTTATTGTGATGCAGAAGATTTGATTAAGATATTAAAATCTAAAACAGGGTAAACTAAGGGAATTTTCAGCCTCATATATGAAGTATTTCAGAAGTGTTTTCCCTTTTACTCACTACCTTGAAAATTCCATCGTTGTAGTATCATATGAAAAGTATTYGAAAAATAAAACATCAATGTTTATATTTATTCTTAATGTTTATAATAAACCCATGGACCATATGGGAGCAAATAATTCTTTACAAAGAATAACCAGAGTAGTTGCTAAAAATTCCYATGTTTGAGTTTCTCATAGATTATTGTCAAATGAATATTTGTTGTTTAAAAGCTGCTGGTGATGTGCACTTCAGCTATTGCACTTCAACATCCCAACTTGGGGAGCTCATTGAAACTGCACATAAAGCAGTAAGGATTAGAAAATTAAGCAAAGAATATTAGTCATGTACACGTTATAGTCATTACCCTTATAATGTAATGGATAATAGAATATCATATAGTCCACTGCTGCATTTGTTAACATGCATTCCTATTTACTTTTCATGATAAATCTATCTAAATTTAGGATAAAACAGTCTGGGAGGATGCCTCCAGCTTTTCATCTACCTGTTAAAGTGAATCGTTATGAATAAACAAGAAAAAGAAGGTTGTAGTAATGAGGAAAACCACTTGTACTCTTGCAGGGTACACAGATAGCATGTGAAGAATAACATTCTTAAAAATTAATATGAGGCAATAGGWTCTTATATCATTCTTTGTTATGAAAATTTCCCAAATTTCAGTCTTTAGTTATCTGATTGAAAGTTTATAAAATTTATTTTAAATCAATTTAATGTCTCAACTAKAATAATATCAAAAACAGTTGGTAATTTTTCACTTTGTGCTTTATGTGTGCGTTTCKACAACATCATTGCAATAATATTTGTCTTAAAAGCTATATTTAAAAAAAAAGCAAGTGCCAGATTTATTCCCATGGATTTTATGGTGTAGTAGAAGAGAAAAATAAATTAAAGGTAGCTTTTATTTATACTTGGAGATTTAAGAAAGGTTTTGAAGCGTCATTGGTTTTGATAGCTCCCATTATTTCTTACTAATGAAATTTCACTAGCTTGCACTGTATACAACTTTTTCATRGGCTGGGCAATTTCATCTAAGTTCATTCCACCCTCTGAGACATTGCAGGGTACTGCCCAATTTAGATTTGCCCAAAATTTATAGTTCAGCATAAGAGTAGTATTGAGAGAGGCAAAATTATGTCTTTAAGGAAGAGAGATTCTTGTAATTTCTATTCATTTTTTTTGATCTGCTTAGATGTATAGTGACATCCTTAGGCTGAGATAGGAGTCGTCTTGCAAAACCATGTGTGTGTTCCTGGAGCTGTCATGATCTTTTATTTGTACTTATAATAACATAGGCTTTTCTAGGTTTTTATMCAAGATGAGAAATACTAGATTTCTTAATACTATATTTTCTTAATTCTGAACACAAGTATAAAACTCTCAATATGCAAAACAGTATAAACACATAGTTATTTAAATCTCTMTCTCTCTCCTGGAGAGAATTAAGATTCCTCATAGAGGGAATTCTAATCTTCTGGAGATTTTTTTTTTCCTGCTGTTTTTGTTCTTATGATGGGTTTTTGTTAGTTTTTTTTGGTAGATTCTGTGATGATTTCTTCCTTAAACTGTTAAGGTAAAAATAATTTACTGAAATTCTGATAACAGCCTGTCCTGATACGGTGTTTTTTTGTGTGTGTATGTCCACCATCTCTGGCGCTGCTTAGAGGTATTTTCAACCAGTTAGGACATGGGTTGTTTCTATTAAGTCATTTTTAAAAGCAATTTCTTTTAACTACACTTTGAACAAGAACTGATCTTCATTGGATATGGGGACTAGACCTACTTTAAATTSCAATTAGAAGGTTCAAGGAGTTAAGGGACAGAGGAAGACTATGCTCCAATTGTGAGGATTCTGTTCTAATTGAAATCATCTTATTGGCAGTTTGAAGTTTTTTAATGTGAACTGCATCTGTTTATGCCACATCTGTTCAGTGAAAGAAAGAATGGTTTAGGCATTTCACTTGGGTATACTTCATTAATAGAAAAGTCAAAACTGTTTGCATAGAAATCTGTACAAATTACAATATTGGATTCAGTGGTTACAAGAATTTTTATATTAATTGCATTGGGACTCGGTCAGATCTTAAATTCCGTCTCGAAAAATATCAAGTGACTTTATGCTCTAATTAAGGTAATAATAAAGACTAGGCACATTGTTCCAGTTTGCACAATTGCTTGATGCAGTAGTAGCTTGCTTTGCTTCAAAATCAAATAGCTGTCCTGTGCTATCCTTGTTATGTAATCACCAGATAAGTCAGTTTGCTTTGATTACCACACTGAAGATAATTAAAAGATAAATACTGTGTGACAAACAAGCTAAATAAGAGAGAGAGGAACATGCTGCATGGCATCTTTGCGCTTTTGCAGTGACATCTGCCAGAGTCCTATCCTCACCTCATATATACACTGCACCCCATAAGTTCTTTTTGGTCACATAGTGCAATAGAATTGGGTGTGAGGTGCAGAAAACTGCCATTAAAGTACAAACAAAGTGAGAATTTTCCTGTTTTTTCCAACTATGAGCTTCATGCCATAACATAACTAAAAGATATTGCACCTAAGGAATCAACTGGATTTCAGGAAGATTGAGAAAGGTTTCTGCTTTCCATTGAACTATGTGTTTTTAGATCACCAAATGTGATCATCAGCTATGCTGATGGAAGCTGAATGAAATACCACAATCTGACTGAATTATTTTGCTAATTAGTCATTTCTCTTTCAGCTTCAGGAGGTGTAAGCATTGAAAATTCACTGTAGAGAAGACTTGGATTGGATAAATTGAATCTAGGAGAAAAAAAAGGCTGTTATGGGTGAATAATGGGTTAATATTTGTCTCTAATTAGTCAAMTGCATTAATGTGTAATCTGAGCTTAGTTAATTGATTCGTGTTAGAAATTTGATAGTGCTGCTATACCTGTCTGTGTATGCCTGTGGCTGTGMGAGTGTAAAATTGTCCCTTCTGAACTCTTGATCCAGCAGAAGGTAATAGTTTTTCCCAACACTTCAGTAGAACTAAAATTTGTAACTCAGTAGCTTAGAAAAATGATTATACTTGATCARACTTATTGCAGAAATATATGCATTGTCTAAAAATGAAGATGAACACAGGCTCATAGCTTCAAGAGAGCTATCAGTTCCATGAATGCTTTTTCATGTTTGAGGAATACAAAAAAGGATCACAGATATGCCCTGAATGTATATCATACTGCTGGAGTCTTAGAAGATGTTTGACCCAGGCTCCTCGGGCTAAGGGGATTAAACTTCTGTTAATTTATTTGTACTTGCATTGTAGCATGAAGGAGAGTTCTTTTCAAGTGCTGTAGCTATATTATCCTGCAGAGTGGCTGTAAATCTAATTCTGAATCCAGCCTACATACCATTTTCTGCCTTATGCCTATTAACTTCAGAAACCAGCTGAAGTCTTTCTGTAGAGACGATCATCTTTTTTTTTTTGTCAGTGCTATTTTGTGTCCAGCTTGCAGATGAGGGAAGCATTAAGCTTCCAAGGCAGTGTAAACTTGAAGGAAGATTGCAAATCCACATCATTATAGTTTCCTGCTATCTATCTCCTTTATGTATCAATCTGTAAAAGTATTTGCTAATATCTTTCTCTATACAGTGAAAGATGGGGAAAGAGCAATCCCAGTCTTCTGTAGCTGTCTGAATGCTGCACATGCATTATTGCCAGCAGTGCAAGACTTGTACAGTACTGCACAGTCCAAAAAGTCCTATGCAAAATGCTTTTAATTCTTCATAGAGTCACAGGGATAGACTCTCCTTGTAGCCTCAAAACTGCAAAAGGACTAACTATGTACTAAACAACCTTGATTCTCTCTCTCTCTCTTTGTACAACCTTTTAATGACTGTCATCGCTTTAGCTTCAAGAGTTTGTGTGATCTAATTAGGGCAAATTGAGTAAGACTGCTTTTATGCTAAAGCGTGAGAAAGTTAATTGAAATCAATCCATGTTCAGTGAAAAAACTGGAGACATCACTGATAATTTAAAGCAATTAAAAGATGTTGTCCTGAAGCAAGGCAGAAACATTAAGTCTAAGAGCCTGCTAAAAGAAAACTAGCTAAAATATTTAAATGATATTATTCAGCTAAGATGGACTAGGGATAGCTGAGGCAGTTAGAAATCACAGAGCATAAGTCAGTCATATATAATCTTGTCAGCTATCTCAAATCAATTGTTTTAATGAACTAACAGATCTTTTTAAAAATCCTATTTCTGACATTTTGTGAACAAAGGTGTACTAACGATAGGAAGCAGCATACTTGCAAATCTTCAATCCTCATTTATTCTCCATTGCATTTAAATAAAATACTAAACACAGAATTTAAATTCAAATTCACTTGCCAGATCCTTTTTTAAATTACTTTTCATAGATTGCAAACCCATATTTTGCAGGTGTAATGGTTAAAATTCAGAGCCCTGGATTTGTGTACCATCCTCATTTATAAGTTTCTGATTTAGAAAGTAAAAGGAATATGATATGAGTTAATGAAGTCCCAAAACATTCAAAATATCTGTGAAAAGTAACTTTATATTTTTAAAATTTAGTCTCCAATATAAAAAAATTATGTACTTGATGACTTTACCTCCCAACTCATGTAGGACTCCTGTTCATTGAGAAATTTAACTTTAACATAACATGCTGGTGGTGCTGTACAAAAAATGAAGTTGTGTGAAAGAGTAATTCTATAAAATATACCATAGGCATAGACTCAAGACAGCTAAAATTAATCTGCCAAAAAATGATAATTATCTTTTATGGCCTGTCACAGCAAGCACTTGCATGATTTGTATAAATTSATCTCAGTGGTTCCTCTTTTGGCTGTTGCTAAAACATATGAAGGTTTGAAAGGACTAATTCTGAGTCAAATGCATGTTGAATGTATTAAAAAAAAAAGTGGGAGACAGAACAGAACTATAGTTGTGGTCAAAGCTTTCCTTATTTATTGTCTCACTATTGCATCCTAAGCATTTAGGCTGTCTTGACCTTGTCACATTGTATGTGCATTTCACTCCCAACCATGAGTGTCCATTCCTGTGTTTTGACGGCAGGGGAAGCTTCCTCTGCTATTTTTCCAGCCTGTCCCTGGGTACTCTCCCTGGGTGGGGCCTGTGGTCACCAATGGTTTGGATCACCTGAGACAGAGGTTTTGGAGCTGCAGTTTGCTTTAGGAGAAGTGGCAGGATTGGCCACAGGAATGTGTGTCCATCCCACAGTGCACCTGTGAGCAGCTGGTTGCTGGATTTCACTGTTTCTTTGGATTATTTGTTATGTTCTTTTTAACATCTACAGATGAAGTAGTAGACAACCCCTCTAATCTTGAAATATGAGCACTTGTTGGATTATGGAAATATTAAGATTTCCTTTTCTTCTTTGTGTTTGGTTCTTCATTACACCTGCATAAATCAGGAACAGCCAAGGAACTTTTAAAGACTTTGCATTTCAGGCTACAGTTGGAGTTGTCTTCTTATCAGAAGTGTCAGCTATGTTTATATTTGGCGAATCCTTCTCTTYAGGTATAGCAATGCCCTGCTGCAATGTCAGAAAATGCCAGTTTACAGAACCTATAGCTTGAAAAATTCCCCTAGTTGAGAAAGCAAATGAAGAGTCTGCCCCATTAGAGAGGGAGCATATTACTTCATCTGAGATTATTACATCTAAATCTTCTAAAAACAGAGCAMAATTTGCAGTTATTAAAGCAAATAACTTATTTGTTGATTTTTCCATGATTTGTGAGCTGTGTTGCCACGGTGAATGCACCAACCTTTTCATYACTTCATTGATCCTAAATGCTGAAGTTTCTCTGTTTATTTTCAGATCAGAAATCAATATTCTCCTTCATAATATTGCATTATCTCACAGGATATATTTGTTATTGGTCTCTATTGTAGTAGTGCCTACAAGGTCTATCCATGATGAACATTTCGTGTGCAGAAAGAGTTGATCCATGATAAAACAATGCTTAATGAATAGGATAGAGAGAAAGTAGGTGAAAATAAATATTTCATTATAAGAAATTAATTGGATTGTTTGCCTTAAGAGGTATGAGTATATAATCAGGAATTGAAACCAGGTATCTTGTATTTGGTGCCTTAATCACAAAAACTTTCTTCTTCTCAAAATGCTTTTGGGGGAAAAAAAAAAAAATCAGAAACCTGAAGAACCATCCCCAGCACCCCAAATTATCTCAAGACTTCTGTGAACATAGCACTTTTCATAATCCTATTTTTTTAAACTTTGCTTTCTCCTAGCTTCGGAAACCTATACGACAAAAATAATCTTTATTCCTGGGCCTAATCAACACATGCCAAGTTCAGCTAAAATAGTATTCTAYAGGAGGCCTAGCTCATTTCTCTGCACAGTGTATCCCTTATGTATTTTGAGCAGCATTCAGTTAAATCTCAGTATAGCTGAACTGCTTTTCCCCTGTCTCTTCCTGTTAGTTATATATATCACCTCTAACAAGTTTAGCTTTTAAGCTCTTGCATATTACACTACAAACTCACTGTGAAAATGCCATGCCTTATTTCCTCTGCAAGATGTTTAATCAAAAATGACCCACAATTTCAAGCATGAATGCCTAACATCTCATTATTAACTACTACCTGGAACAGTTTATAGCATTCAAACTTGAGCAAAGATGCGGTGACAGGATTCAGGAGGCCTCCAGCATCTTAGACTTTAGGTAGCCATGCTTCTGTTCTTTTTGTTTGGTATAAAATAGTATGGGGAAACATATCCTCATCTAGATGTTTACTGTATAAGTGTAACCTTATCATACTGTAACCATCAAGTAAAGGGCCTGGATTTATTGTTTGTTGGAACTTCCCTCGGCAGGACCTTTTCTTTGTTTGCAGCAAGTTTATATTTTTACATACTGTGAGTGGATTTTTATATCAGCAATGAAATACTTGATCTACTTGACCTTAATCTAATTTGGAAGCTCAAGAAATCAAGAGTCAGCCCAAAGAAAGGGACTTCTGACTTAATTTGTTTTCCCTACTTGTTGACTTCTTAAGGGTTTCTCTACAAGGACATTTTCCAGTTAGTTCATGAATTTTTCAGACAYCTTTCACCGCTGACCTTTCACTTCAATTTGAAGAAAATAGCAAGGTCTGTAGTTCTCTGGGCAAAATAGTGTTGCTACTATTGCCTTCTAATTTGTCTCATATCAAGCAAAAACAAATATCCAGAGCCAGTTGTTTTAATCTTGTATATYGAGCAAATCTCATCCTCCTAACCAGACTGGAAAGAACAATATGCAGTTTTAATTTTTAAAAAGGTTAATATTTCTTTATGAAATAAAGCTTGAAAGACAAGTCAGAAAAACTGATGAGTAGAACTGAAAGGGTTTTTTCTTTCCCCTTAGATCAATTTCTTCAAAATCATTCAGAGATTGAGCAACTATCCTTTTGAGATGCATTTACTCTTTGGAAGAATGCAAATCAGAACCCAGTGCTATCCTGCTAGTAACGGAACCCAGGCTATGACCCTGCTCTTTTCCCAGGTTGTCCATGGCTTGGACTGAACAACTTGCTTGTCTCATAGCATAACCAGTTGATGTTTTTGCAAGAATATGGACTTGAGCTTTTTAATGCACTTCTATCTCAAACCCAACAATAGCGGTGTGGGTTTCTTTTGCTTGTTTGTTTGTTTGTTTGTTTGCTTTTGACATAGGTAGGCATGAAATTTACCTGTTTAAATAATTCGGTCATTGCAGAAAAAGAGATGATACTGCACTTTAATTTATACTAGCATGAGCAGAACTGATAAAATGGTGGAAAACTGTGGTGAGTTGTACTCTTCTGGGTAAAAAAAAATAAAGGGGGAAGGGATGTTATACAGGTAAAACATAACCTGACAAATACAGGGTCATGTCTGCCAGCTGCATTTTTTCCCCAGTTCTTTACTACTGGAGTTTTGTAATATTTCTATCTCAGGCTTCAGTGTACAGCCATGCTACTATGGAAATAATCAGATTCATTTTGAAGTCACACTAAATTATATGGGTCTTAGCACCATAATGGCAAATCCCAACAATATTATTTTACACTGGCAATAGTGTTTTAAAATGTAATCCTCTTATGCTTTGTGAAGGAAGTATTTGTTTCCATATGGCAAACAGATTGCATTTAAGATAATTTTTTTTCCCTTAGACCCTCTGTTATGTGCATCTGAAGAAAAAGTGCTTCTTGGCTTTTCTTAACTTTGAATTGTATTTGTAGGATATCAGGTAGGATGCTTTGGTTATTTATGCCTAAGAGCTTGCAGTGCTTAAATTAAAGGGTAGGGAGTGAACTAAATGGAATCTGGCTATTTGTTACAGTGTGCTCATAACATTATACTGCTGGATTTAACAAATCTTTTAAACCTTGACATACAAARTAATACTGCTTGGATGAAGGTCAGCTGAATCATAGCTAAGGTTCTCTTGGTTTTTTTTTTATCAGTTTCAGATATTTAAACGTGCTCTGTTATGCTAAATGAACTAAACAATATCCCCCAGCTTATATCAGCCTCTTCTTTTTCCTTACCATCCTGTTCCTTTGCTTATATTTTTGTATGCGTTTTGAATAAGCTACAGTGCTTAGTACATTTAAAATAGTTCATTTTCTACCGTTTATTGGTGATATGAGATATATCATTATTTTAACCCTYGTTAGTGATGTGGTTTGAGTCTCTTGGGTATTACATAAAAAATAATACTGGAATAAATGTTGGTTGTGCATGGCCTTTGGGATTAAAGCAACCTCTAGAGCCATCAATACAAATCTCTAGAGAGCAGCCTTCCTACTTGGTGATCCAACTACAGTCTGTGCTGCGGGCATGCCTCGGGGAATTCTGAGGTCAGCTTGCTCTTAGGACTATATGTGGAAATTTAAGTATTTAGAGGTTGAGCAATATTAAACAGAATGTCCTTATACATTGTGATCTCCTGTCCTCCTCTTTCAGAAGCCAGATCTCTTATTCAGTTACAGTGTACACTGATATTATTTTTCCTGCTAAAAAGCAAGTMATTTTTTTTCCTTCATAAATATAATGTTTTACAATTTGTTACAAGTTTCTACCATTGTTGAATACATAAAAATGTATCCTATAAGTGTTTTCAGATTGGACGTGACTTTGAGTTATGAATCTGGATTTGCTACTGAATTTGCACTTGTGAAAGATGGCAGAGCTAAGAAGTGAAGAAATGGAGCACTCCTTATAGAGGCAGACCATCAGATGGTTGTTGAGATTTTTCATGTTTGTTGGAATTTGGTAAAAATGTTCCTTCCAAGCTATTATAAGGAGTGGGGGAAAAAAAATCTTTATTTTTATTTTTTTGATCTTTTAAAGTAGAATCTTGAAAGACTGAAAAATTAGGAAATCAAATGCTGTATTATTTTTGAAATAAATATTAAGAAGGGAAAAACATTTGTTCACCACATATTTGTTTCAATTTTATTTTGCTTTGGTGTTATCACTGCCATTTAGCACAATACTGTTTCATTGTCTGTTGAATTTTCATGGAGATCCTACAGTTCACTCCTGGTTTTGCATGTTGTTTTTAAACCATCTATAAACTTTCTCTGCACAATTGTTTTGGTGGAAAGGGAGGAATCTACGTGGAAATGGTAACAGCAGTTCTGTAAATGTTGTTCAAATAATTTCTTATTATTTGCTATAAAGGAATATATAGAGGTTAGACRGTATCTTTAGGTCATATTATTAGATGATCTCTCTGATATTGTTAATCAGATGTTAACATCTATCAGATGCTAACAGGATATAATCATGTTTTTTGTTAACAAAGCTCTTTGCATGAAAAAAACACTGTACATAACTGAGGAAAAATAGGAAGGAAAATCACTATGCTCTAAATGTAGCTTGACTTCTATTATATCAAAGCCTACAAAACCACTTATCTGTTAGGTATAAAGATAAAATGATGTTTGATTGTGGGAGATCACATGTGAAAGCAAAATAATTTGAAACGTTGCTTTAGACTGATGTTAAAATTTAGTCTCTTTCACTTGACATAAATTCTATTTGACTTAAATGTGCTCTTTGCACACCAGGCTGAGGGTGAGTGTTCCAAAGCAAAATTGGTTGATGGATGATGCATATTCAACGTTGGCCCAGCATTTGGCATAGTTGTTCAGCCGCTCCTGGACTGACACAATCATGCCACTTGTATATCTACAGTTAGCTTCCTTTTTCTTCCTCACATCATTCCATTCTAGTTCTTTCGAGCCCTTGTAGYTTGTTTATGCAGTACAAAGTGAGTGTTTTGTTGGTCACCTGTGGCCATTTGTTTAGTTTATTCAGATTACACTTTATTTAGAGGTGTCTTTCTATAATTGGGTCTCATATTGCTACAGTCATCATTCAGAAATGAAAATGAAGGACACTCTGATTGCTYCAGGAACTTACTAATGAACAAAATGATAATTGGTGTGTTCTTGTGGGATCTTTAACCAACTTAGATGTTCAAATCTGCTTCACATTGGTCAAACTACCAGAGCCTGAAAAAGAGACAGCTTCTTTAATATGAAAGTTAGAAGCAGCTTATTATGGATCTTTAAAGGAGAAAATCCTGTTAATCCTTGATTAACAAGTCCTTTTGCTATCAGTTTGTTTTGTTTTACAGTGTATTCCTAAAAAGCTCTTGTCCTTGTAATGTCTAGCTACTAGCTGTCAGAAGCCATTTCTGTGGCTTGTGAATTTAATCAATTCAGCATGTCTGCGGAAAGTAATAAAACATCATTGAAATTCTGCTTTGAGCAAGTTAATGCACTAAATGCTTCCCAAGTAACTGCAGACACTTAAACTGTAAGCTATAGACCCTATATTGTTATGCATTAAAAAACAAATCRCTGATATCTTTGTTTTCACTTTAACTTACAGATTAATAGACCTTTAAATTTGAAGCCACCTTACATTAAATGAAACAAGACTTTTTTAGAAAATTTACAAAAAAGGGTCAAGAGAATCATAATGATATSTAAGTCTATGCTGAAGATGCTACACTGGAATAGAATAAAATTCTGCAAGAAGATACTGACCAAATATCAATACGGTAATGCAAAAGGCTTGTAGAAATTGATGATGATGTTTTTTTCAGCACTTGGTTTGGAAGGAGGAAAAAAATAATATATCTGGACTAAGAGGATTTGGCTGAGGAGMAATGCAGAAATAAGTCATTGAGGCAATATCCAGCAAAGCATGTTGACCTTCACGCCAGTACATGTGCTGCTAATGCCAACAGTGTCAGTGTGGAGAGACAAGCAGAGACTGAAATCCAAAAGGAATGCAGATGTGGGCAATGGGAAGGCAWCTGCTATGAAGTGCAAGTGGCAATCAATAACTTGTTAGTGAGGCAGGAGGGAGAAAGTAACACGTAGCAAAGGGCAGGAGACCTAAGACGTTTTCAGGAAATGAAAATTGTTGTAGTTGCAGTGTTGCTAGGAGTTTGCTAATAATGAGCCAGGACATTCAAAATCTCTCAGATGAGTTGATAAAGGAAAACAAGCAATAAGAAACACATGAGGTGAAACTCATAAATCATCTTCATCTAGTATCAATCTCCCAATGGCATAGCTTCCTTAGAGTGCAAGGCTCAGCATGAGGGACAGGATCTAACAGTAGTCTAATTTTAGACTTTCGTAGACAAACCCCCTAGYAGTAGTGCCCAGGATGGAAGAAGCAACCATCCAAAGTAAGCCACAAAGGGGTGTTGAAACTATGCTTAAATAACTAGTTGCTATGTTGAAAGTAGCGTTGCCCATGGTCTTGCAAGTTATTGAGCCTGCATTTCTCTAGCATTTGAAGCTTTTCATACTGCAWTTAGAAAATAACTTAGGTAAAATACTTTTTTCTGTATGTAAATACCAGATTTAATGCAATATATAATAACAACTACATAGCTATAATAACTCCTGAGTGTGTTGGCTATAACTTAGCACATTTTTTTCTTTTCTCCTTGACAATTGTTACATATACGGTAATTTCCAATAGGATAGTTGTGCTCTTGCAGCTTTTTTCTTTTTAGTGCTAAATTACATTATCTTATAAATGACTCTTTATCCAGCTTTACATTTAGATCAACTAGATGCTCATACAGATCTAGAAATGTGCAAAATGCTTAAGTTCTTTGTTACCTGTTATGCTGTGGTCATTCTTACTGAAATCTCTGCTACTGATAGCACTGGGAATTCCAACTAATTCTTTTTTGGTTTTGTTTTTTTTTTTTTTTGTTTTCTCTGCTACTGATAGCACTGGGAATTCCAACTAATTCTTTTTTGGTTTTGGGGGTTTTGGTTTTTTTTTTTATGAATTCTTTCTGACTTACTGCATAGTGGGTAAGTTTTTCTCTGTGGATGACAYTATTCATGGCTGGGTTAGTATCCACCACTCATTCTGATGTCTCTGCTTCCCAGTAGAGMGGTGACAGAATTGTTTAGATTGCTTTTTCACTTGGGCAATTTGTGTGCATCTCTGTTTGTGTGCCTTTCTGTGTGGTTTTACTTGCACAGAGAAAACACTGCARCTTTAACCTATGCTTTTGTCTCCTTCAAAAATATCTTTGTAGATCAARTAGTTAGTTCTGAAGACTGAGGAATAAATTGGCAATGTCCCTCAGATGATAATATCACCTAATTAAATCATGCTAAACATYACTTAATTAGACACGTATCTGGAAATAAGGTAAAGGAGGTAATKATATAATTGAAGTCATTCATTTTAGACTGTAATATTGTTGCTAGAAGTTTGAGAATTATGAAAGGTTGTGGTCTCAGGTTCCAGAAAACAGACCTCTTTAAAGTGTCCTTCATGTGAGGAGTCTCAAGATCAAATGTATCAAGATAGTGAGCAGCTTTGGAAGCTAGTGGCAGTTTTTCTTTGATCCTAATCTGCAGATTCTGCAGCATTTTTTGTTTGCCGTACGACACATTGTTTGCAGACGGCGTTGCTGCCAACTGCTTTTTAATGTAGCCAAATAAAGAGCTGAGAATGATTTATGAGAAGGTATCATGGTATGTGTGGGGAAAAGGGCCAAACTCYATGAAAGAGCTGAAGACCTGATTTTTTGTTTAGGCTTCAGAATAAATGACCAGATTTTTAGGACTGTGTCATGTCAACCACGCTTGRTTCCCACCTGGAGAGCCTAACTCTTCTCAGGTAGATTAGAGCATTTGGATAACTTTCATTTATTTTGGATAGGCACTTAAATGGCTACACTCATTTTTGAAAATTGGCCTTTAAGAAAAAGGAAAGCAAAAATGCAGTGGAGATTATGGCATAGAGAAAAAGAAAATGGGAAAGAAAAAAAATATTCTGAAAGAAATAACTGTTAGTAGAGCCTTTTAGGCATTTTAAATTTGTGGACTGTTCTTTCTCATTTCTWTCAGAGTGCTGGTATAGATCTGTGCTGAAATTTAGTCAAAAATATTCTCTAGAAATTGTTTGTTGAAAGTTTTGTCCTGAATATACTTCCAAAATACTTTTGTCCCGAATATACTTCCAGGGCWTTCCAATCTAAATCATATGTACTCCTATGAAATACCAAGATTTTTGAAAGCAATAATACAATATCCAAGGTATTAAATTCTCTTGAGRAATTATCATTGCTAGTTTATATTTTATCAGGTTTGAATAGCTAAGCAGGTCATWATCTTCTGCAACTGCACATATGGGCATTGCACTCCTAGGAGTTGTATACTTTTTATTTAGGTTTGCTACCAAACCTGCATGGATAGCAAAGTTGTTTTAGCCTGAAATAGTACTTATTTAGTTTAATTCCAGTCTTTTTCTATGGGAAAACAATTACTTATAGTAGTACAGCTTCCATCTTAGTGCACAGTATAGCCTCAGGGAAAATTTTACCTGTATTCATAGAAACATGTATTTTTCTACCCTCCTTAAAGGAAGAAAAAAAAAAAAGAAACTTGGGAGAAATCAGTTACCCACAGAATTGAGAAAGGAAGAATGGTCATCGTGGCTGCTCTCTGCTTTGTTTGTAGCTGTGTGTGCCAGGCTGTGGAGGCTGCTCTTCTTCCTACTGATGATCTGTCAGCTGGGCTTKCTTTTAAATTCCTTTCTATGATCCAGTAGCCCTCTCTGAGCAGAAAGGAGATTTGGAAAGTTATGGTGGTTTTCTTCCTTCAGCATCTTCCTAGTTCAAACAATACCAGTCAAATGGTGGATGTGGACCTTAATCCAGTAGCCTTTGGCAAACCTTTGTGGTGGAAGAGGATATTGTGCAATATATCTTACCAGAAAGTGTCCTGATCCTGAGAGATTCAAGGAGACCCTGAAGTCTGAAAAAAATTGTGCTGGTTGCATACTGGGAACATGCACGTTTGTCTTAACATGTGCTCAGACCGCTGACCTTTGATCTTGGGCTTGGCTCTTATTGCTGCCTTTTACAGCTTTTAGGAGAGATTGCTGCTTTGCATTTAATGTTCCCTCTCTGGCTGCTCGTAGGGTAGGACTGATAAGTCATCCAAGAAGCGCAGGCAAGATAAATTAGGTGCTTAATTTGCACATCAGGAACTGCAGACAGACTAATTTTAAAAGGACATTTTGATAAAGTAAAATAGTCTTGCGCACGTATTAGTAATTGCCGGTTCCACAAAATGGTTAATGATAGATGAGTTCTGGGCATTGAATCTTTGCTTAAATTAATGTTTGAAGGATACTCCATAAAATATAGACAACGAAATCATTAGGAAACTTATCACAGAATTTTCAGCATTAAAACATTTGTAATTAATARTGTTCATCACCACCACCACCACTTGTAAACTTTAGTCTTATATAAATACAAATGTAAAGCAACACTACATATAATGCAGTGTCACATCCGTAACACTTTTTCTCAAAGCCAAAAAGAGATTTTACATCTCAAAATTTGATTTTTTTGTGCACTTTTCCCTTATAGTCAATGTATTATGAATACAAAATTCTCTATATGKGCTTATGTAGAGATCGGTATCCCCACACACACTTATTAATGCTACTGCTTTTAAAAGTTTCTCAAAACTACTTCCAGAGCTATTTAACTTGGATTTTTAAACAGAGTCACTTGAAATACTCAAGGAGGAAAATGTTGGCAGTGTATGCACTCATTGTGCACGTTTTGTGTTTTACAAGCAAACATTTTATTCTTTGTGTCTTATTTACATATTCCTGAAAACTGCAACTTACCAGACAGTGTTAGCTGGGGGGTGTTCCTGAGAGCATTTGCATGTTAAATGTATAGATTAGAATGAACCAAAAACATGAAACACATGAGTCCTTAGATAAGAAAAAAAGATAGAAAACAATAATATAAAATTATTTGTAAGTATTTTGCCTAATTATATTCAGTATTTTATATGCAAGTTCTCCTTTATAATAATGCTACTTTTGTATCTGTAAAGCATTTCTGGAAAATGTGCATCAACTTCGTAGGGAAAGAAGAGCAGCAAGAGCTCATTGTAGCTCCTTTAGATCTTTGCCTCTGAGAAAAAAGAACTTAAAAAAATTAACTGAATCATGAGGTAATTTACTTGAGGTTTCTTTTGYACGTGTTTTTTGGTGCGTCCCCCAGGAACGCACGGTATTGACTATTAGTGCACAGGCTGACTCTCCTGGCCCGCTGACCTGCACAAATCACAAAAGATAAAATGAGCCCTGGAAAGGAATATAGCTGCAAGGAGGTTCTGGAGGTGCAGCAGGGGGAAGGAGTGCCAATGTCACCATGAAACACCTGCGTTCCCTTGTAAAACTTGGGTCCTTTGAACTTACATTTGTGGGCATCTGATCCAGGCTGGTGAAAAACTTTTTTTTCCAAAACTTTAACATTGACCCTATTTCCCTCTTGGTGTCACACATGCTCCCATAGGGAAGCTTAGATAATCATGATTTAATGTTTTTTCCTCTCCTCTTCTCCACACTGTTCTGTTCTATTTTAACTGTCTGTCAGTGGCCCATGATTAATAYTGATACCCAAGGGCAACATTTATTTCCTCCTTGGACAGAAATAAAACTCAATTTTACGAGAGACACTTAGTGTCTGTTTGCATCTCCTGTAGATGTAAACAGGTTCCGTAGGTATTTCAGTACCCTAAGGACATCTTTATATAAAGATTGCTCTTGGGCAGAAGCAATTTAAAAAATCCCACTGCATGCATTTGATATTTAGTGTAATAAATGAGGCAAATGCATAAGAATTGCAGTAAATAAACTGTACACTGGAGAATACTGAGTCCAGTATACAATTAAAAGAACTGTAGTTGTTAAAGAAAAGATTCATATTTATGAAGTATAGCTATGCTTTGTTCTTTTCCGAAATGCCTGTAATGGAGCCTTCAGTCCAAAATTTGAAAAATCCCTGTTCAGATTAGGATTTGTGCCATCTTGACTAAATAAATACTTTTATTTATATATGTTAAATACTTAAATTTTTAAGTACCTATTATTTAAATATTATTTTTAATTGTATAGAAGGAGTGCCGAGAAGGAAGAGTTTGTCTGAACTTTTCAGGCCATTTCAGGCCATTGTAGATAAACGATTGATATAGGGGTTGGAGTCTCCAAGAATTAAGCCTCTCCCTCCTCTCACTCATTATCTGATTATTTCCTCTACAYGCATGCTTTTTGAAGTTGGAGTTTTGAAGTTTGAAAGTGTTTTAGTGATGACACTGGGCAGTTCAAGATCCCTGTGGGGATGTGTTAAAGCTTTTGGGTGAGTTAAGCAACAACTCAATGATAAGTAGGCACCTAATTCTCTGAAGAACTTGAGTGATTCTGATAAATCTCCTGTCACTTCAGTAAACGCAGGTTGCTCTGCAATATCTTGTGTTTCATCACCATGGCTCCCMTTCTGCTTGTGTGTTGGACAGATCTTACTCCCAGGAGGTTATATAAGTTGCAGAACAATARAGTGAGGATTCCTTATGAGTAGACTTGAGTCAGCTTTAGTCTTTCCAGGAATTTGAAGTCAAGAGCCACATCTGATTTTTMGCAGGTATATGCGAGGCTAGGTCAAGAGACAATCCAATTGTTTTGTTACGATAGCTTGTTTTGACATCATTTAAGGATTAATTTAGTGCTAATGGAAATCTTTCATATTCTTTGAAAGAAAATACAARCTGTTGAAAGCCAAAAAAAATTCTATCAAGTTATATAGTGAGAGGAAAAAAGCATGCTAGTGAGAGGAGATTAGGAATTAATGCAAATCTTACGGTTTCTTGGTCTACTCAAATTTTAATACTTTCTAATTTACTTGTAGCCTGRCTTAAGCTGTGATTTCTTGGAGCACAGTACCTCTTTCTTATATTTTTAGGCATGAGTTTTCTGAGTAGAAAAAAAACACTTAAGAGGAAAATATCAATATCGCCAAGGAGAATGACACCAGACATGGTTTTTTTGGAGGAACTTAGATTTTTGTTTGAGAAATGTTAAAGCAATATAGCAGAAATAAGTTTATAATTATACATTTAAAGTCAGTTCATTTCTTATCATTGCATCTGCTTTTCTAAAGAGTACGCTCTTTTTTGTTAGGTACAGACAAAACTGGGTGGAAAAGTTTAATTTTTTTAAGTAACCTTCCTGAAAAAAAAAAAAAAAAAACATTCCCTAGCTATCTACCTCCTTGAAGAGCATTGTCTGTATATAATGGCAGTGGCAGTTGCTTTAAATGGCTTAAGGCTGTCTATCACAACTAATTTAAATTTTTTGCTTTTCTGGTCATTTGGATTCGGATGAAACTGAATTGCAAAGCTTGCACATTACTTGTAGCTTAGTAAGAAAAATGTAAATAAAGAAAACAAAGCAGGATCCCACTTCTTGCTGCTTTGCTGTTCTCTGAGAAAGTTGTGCCATCATTAAGTATGGTCTACTGAGCAGGAGAGTAGGAATCCAGCTTACTCATTAAATATTGGAGTATCAGTCAGTGAGTTTGAAGAAAATTGCTGCTCTTTTGTGTTTCATTTGTTCATCACTGAATTGAGGATTATGATGTTGCTATAGCAGGCATGCAATAGAAGGTTCAGCCTTAACTAATTAGGGTTAGATGTTTAAATGAGTTCACTGCTCACAGGCTCTTATTATGATGCCTCTAACAAGAGTATTTCAGTGGTGCCCAGTAGACTCCACTAACATCTATGGAAGTATCATTTAGGGGTGGGTGATGTTCGGCTGCTTCCGATATTTTCCTGTAAAGTTTGTAGGATCTGGGATGCTCTTCCAGGCCTTTGGATAAAAGGTGCCGGTAGCAATGTCATTATSCCTCCCTCCCTCCCCCTCCAATATTGCCACTGATGGTATTTTCTGGATATTCCCAATGGATAAAGCTCTAATTTGTCACAACCAGGAGCATGACTAACTGCACAGTGAAAAGACACTACCAGTTTATTAATAAGCTTGTATTGTAAGTGTCGTTTCTTGTGAGCTTATATGATTTTGAACCAATTGTTGACATTTTATACTTCACTGGGTAGTTACTAAGAAAATATACCTGATAAGCAGGAAGCTGTCAGTTGTGCAAATTTTACAGAGCCCTTCTCATTAAGAGACACATCTAAAGCCTATTGAAGTTAATCGAGGRCCGATTAGGTTTTCATCAGAGCTTAAAGCAAAAAAAGACTCTGCTTTCAATAGAGGCAAATTAATAGGGGGAGGGAGAGGGATACAAGGAGCCAGGCAACTTGTGCTGTTACCCTGTTGCAGCATTGTGTGTGCTGAACWTAGTTCTTGAATTTTAAGTGAAAGAAAACTGCAGTGAGATACGACGAGATATTTTGAGCTTTCTGCCTCAGAGGAGAGCATGTTTATTTAGTATGTTTGCCCTGGATTTTGCTGTGGCATCACTAAGTTAGGCTCAGGAGGCTTTCCGAAAYGTTTTCCAGAGGTGCAGAACCAATATATTGGCTCACATCTTTGTTACTGGAAATGGGGAAAAGCAAAGAAATTTAGGGAGACCAGACTGTCTCACCAGTTCATTGATTTGTGGCTCATATATGGTCCCCTTTGGGCCCAGCTTTCAGCAGYTGGCACAAGCAAATGCAGCTGTTGATGGAATGAGTCTTGTTGTGAAAGACAGCAACCTCCAGTTTGCCTAACTAAAAAAATGCAGTGCAAGCAGGTGATAGTTTTAGCATAAAATAACTGAAAGCTGTATTTGCAGACAGACTGGAAACRGTTCAAAGTAGTATTACCATTAAAATATTTTATTCCGTTTATTATGTTGTTTTTATCCAATTCATAAGTAACTGTGGTGCATTACAGTTATATTAATACTGACAACTTAGAATATAGTAAGTTATAATAGAGCAGTCAAGTGTTTTATTTTTAAGTTATCAAGGAGATTACTTGATACGTGCTAAGAAATCTTCCCTTGTTTAGCTGATCTTATTTTGTTGTTAAAAAGTCAAGAGTTTTTAWTTGTATCAAGACCAGATAAAAGCTCCCTAATTAAAGAAACAAGTAGATTTTACCCTGCCAGAAACAGCTGGACATTGCTTTCCTGCAAAATTRAAGTCAGAGATGCATTRCRCATAAATATCCTGTAGATTAATATKCTRTATACMGTGTGTTTACTYGCTTCTTTCCTCTCAAGAGGAATGAAATTGAGATAKTGTATCAGATTAGCTTTATGATAGAAGTTTATGGTTTTTTATAACCTGCACAGTTCTTGAGTATATATTCTCTCAGCATCCCTATCTGAGAAGTTAATTTAATGGAACCACTTGAATCATGAATGTGGTCTTTCTGGGGGTGAGATAATTAAAGAGTTTGGAAACTAAGATTAATAAATCATTATAGCAAGTTTAACTTCAATTAAYATTATAAATGTTACTGTTTTAGTARGTAATTGGCATCTGATTAGTATRTTGCAAGGTGTAGCTGTTTAGGTACTAATCAAAGGTTAGATACTAATCCAAGTTTCAAATTTTGCTTGTAAAATTACTTAGACATGCACATATTTTTATTYTATTTGCATTAYAACTAAGCTTTTCTTTTACATGTGKTTGCTCAGGGCTACTGTTTATAGCATATGTTGAGATTATTGTTTATTAATTATAGTGAACATGGCCAATATGATTCAAAAGTCCATGGGGCAACACATCTGCCTTTCAGATACACATTGTATAATCTTAACTGTCAAGGAGGTTGTTTTTATATCTGTGTATGGTGACTTACAAGAGTAATATGTTTTTTATTTTTCTAAAACAGAAATGATGAGCCTTTCTGATGAAAAAGGTAATAAAAGTGTAGTGCAGGCACCTTGAGTCATCTAAATTAAATACTGTAAATTCTGCCCTAGAAATGTAAATATTATAGGTTAAATCCAGTTGCATAAAAATTYAAACTAAAAAGGAAAACTTAATCTTCTATATTTCCAATCACTGGGCTTTCCAGCATATGATATGAACACTTCACTTTGAAGACAGTTATAAAAGACATGTCAKTAACTAAAGCAAATAATACTATTTTATACTTTGGGCAGAAATCAGAAGGAGAAATTTTGATCTAAAAGAGAATGATTGGTGTTTTATTTTCTTCTTTTTTTTTTCTAGACTTGAGGGCTAATGAAAATAACAGCTCTCTCTCATACTGCTCTCAGAAAGCCCTGAGACTTCCRGTCCAACAAACTGGAAGCAATGGCAAAGCATGCCTTGGAAAAGGTTCAGTGCCCTTGTTTCTCACCAGTGTGAAAAGGCAAGAGTTCTTCTGGGCAAAGTCATCAGAAATGGTCATTAGGAGTCCYAGCTGTTCCTAAAGAACAGGCATCTAGGAAAAAGTTCTGGTAGGTGTTTAAAACAGCTTTTAAACTAGTAGGTATTTTAGACTATTTTTGTTTTATATCCTTTAATTTGACTATTCCCAGCCCTCAGTGGCATCAGTGGCATCACACCAGTAGACTAACCCTCCTTTGAGGATGATAAGGGCACAATTGGTCTCTCCTCAAGAGTCACCTCCGGGATATTTACTCCAAGTGCTCTGGCAGCCCTTTGAAGGAGCCAGGTATCTACATGCCACGAAGGCAGAGTGTGCGAGGTCTTTGGAGACACTTGAAAGTGCATTTTGGATCTTGAGAAGCCTCCTGATGAGTTTGACCTCTAATTCCTTATAAAACAAGTACTATTCAGCTTATGGTCTGTGCAGGGAGTGGTTCAAGAGTATGTACATAACCTGCCAGTAAATTTYAAGAGAAAACATCCTTCCTCCTTAAGGAAACTATAGCATACTGCAAGCTTATTCACCAAATTGCAAGCTCAAAGCCTGCTGGATGAGGTTTATTACCTCCTCCCCCAGCAAAGGAAACCAATTTATCACATCTGGATAACTTACTGTGCAGTACTTCCCACATGTCAGCTTTTATAAGCAACATTTAAAACAGAAGAGCGCAGTAGAACTTCAGTAGCTGAACAAATCTCTTGCCCTCATTTCTTTAGAAAGTATAAACAAAAGATGATTTCAAAATTTGGATGGTATGGGAAATGGGGATTAACCAGGCAGTAAGTGAATGCAAGCTACAGCCTGGAGCAAATTTGTAATTAGGTAAGTTACAAACACTTCAATAATGAGAAGTATAATAGAAATTCTGACAGGTCCTGTACTGTAGAGAGCTTGTGGGCACCACTGTAATAAATGAACAGAGATCTATTTGATTTTTTGTTAAAAGTGAGAAGCCCCAAGAGTTTTGTGTTACTTCATTTAGTGCTTGGTGAGGCTGTTTGTATGAGACCTTCCCCTACATTTTAAATCACTTATTGCTGCTTTGGCGATGTCTGTTAGATTCCATTAGATTCATTAGCTCTTCTAAAGAGCATTGCTCTGTGGAAATAGCTGAAACAGCTGCCCTGTGTAATTTTGTTATTGCTTTAATTTACTCAGAATTCTGCTTTAACACTCCAGCTGTCAAATATAAAGAGGAAAAAACAATCAATATAAAAGCACTTTCTACCTTTACTATTCTTATGTCTATGGTTTGTGGGAAGAAGCGTTAGGAAAATGAGTGAAAGAAACTTTCTGTTGTTTTCCAGGAGATCTCTTGGAGTGGTGAGAAGTTTTAGAAAATGCTGCCTATGGAGGGCTTCTCTGTGGGGTGGGTTCTCGTCCTCTGCCAAACATGTGCTCTCGCATAGCGAAACATCTGTTGTTCTCCACGTGGAGAGCAGCCTGTCCAGTATTGCTTGGTCACTGCTAGGTTTTAGCCAAATGGGGTCAAAAGAGCTAGACGGGTGCTGTGCTGGCATCTTTGAAGCTTCCTTCAGGAACAGGAACAGGGGTAAGGTTTTATTGATTGCCTTGATGGGGCAAAGCAGTGTGGCTCCAGAAATGACTGAAAATGGGTCAGTTCATTTGGTAAAACTGCTTGGATTTGTTAACAAAACTCTTCATGTGTAAAATGTGTATTCTTGCTGCTTATTAGAATAAAGGATCACTTTATTTTTATAGTCCCAACCAGACCATCTAGTTGGAAAGCTCAGAAAATCTCCTGTTGTTGTTGAATACTGTTTAGAACTAAAAAAACTACAGTACAGGGTATACTGGGGGCAACTAGTCTGGCAAGGATTCAGGCTGAGTATCTTTCACAGAGACTATATACTGAATAACAGTGACCTAAAACTGGAATTTGTGTTAGTGAGAATTTAAACATGCAGCTACAAAAAGTCTAAATGTAATGTCTGATCTTTTTTTTTCTGGGGGAGGAGGAAGTAATTGATGAAAATACAAGTAGATCCAAAAGCAAATGGCCATATCTCAGAATTTCTAATCATTTTACTCTGAGAGGCCAGAAATGTATTTATAGTAGTATTATGTTTCCTAGGAATTATTCCCAGGCTTTCAGGAGTATCCAGGTTGGTTGATGTCTCTCTCTGTTCTGTCATCTTTGAGTAACAACAGTGGCAGTATCTTATTATATGGTACTATTTACAAAAATAAAGTTTTATATAAGGTTTTGAAATAAACTGCAGTGGAAGATGAGTGCAAGATTAAATGGAACAAAATGACAGAAACAAGCACATCATCAATGGGCACCTAAAGGTTTGTAGCTCTCAAGTAAATCTCAGTAAATCATTTGGTTCATATCAAAGTTATATTTGCCCTTATTAAAGTCTGCACCTGTACTTGTTTTGCATGTTTCACAGTGGCATTTTGCCRGAAGGGATGGTGAATGCACATGCTTGGGTTCTGATCTCTTTTGCTTTGGGGTAGCACAGAACCACAGTCTGTACCGATAACTGCARTGCTCTCTGTAGTCTGCATTTTTTGTTTTATATCGGTGCTTCTTTGAATATCTGCATGCAATGAATCGTATTTCGTTCATCTCTTTTCTGCCAACCTTTGTCATTTGCTTGTAAATATGAGATTATTGATTAGTRCTTTTGAAGGACCATAGTGTCTGGAAATACTATTTAGAAAGGCAACATGAGCAGTCAAGTACATATTGATAAACTAATTTGCTTTTTACTTTAATATAACTTTCAAATCTTCTCCCAAAGCAGATTACTGAAATCAAAGCTGTAGCTCAGTGTGGAAGTTAATACCAAAGGCTGGGATTTGCACTGATGACTTCAGAATGTAATTCCAACTATTCARTAGTAGTAGGGGAAAATATATAATTGATCTGTTAAATTCTTGGGAAAACAAGATAGACTTAATAAAGGGTTTGATGATTTTGATGTAGTCCCTAGCAAACTTTCCTTGAATTTCGTGAAAACAATATTTCCATTGATTTCTTTCCAATAGGCAATTTTCAGGCTACAGATGCTTTCCTGAGCAGAATTATGACTTTAAGCACAACAGCCAGACAGTAAGCAAAGACTGAGAACTCCAGAATGCTAATCTGGATGTGGTATTAGCAGTTTCCTTTAACAGCAGGTATTGTTTTTCTCTGTCAAGACTGACTTTAAAGGCTTGTTATTAGATTGCAGGTCTTTTCTTTTGATGTTACAGTGATGCAATTTAGAGAATGCATAGTCAGGCCTTTTATTTCTCATTGTTAATAAGTCTTCAAATGTTAAACTTTATATTTCTACTGTCAAACGTAAATGTTTATTTATGTCRTCTTCAATAGCTGTCATGTTAGTGTCATTCTTTTGGTCTTTTTTTTCCTTAATTACCTTTCAACATATACTCCTGAAAATTAAAGGTCAAACACTTTGTTTCAAAGGTCATGTTTAGCCGGTCGTGATCTTTATTAGAGTTTTCTGAAAGCGAACTCTTGTCTTAGTAGATGAATATACAGCACAGGTATGTGCTGTCACAGCATAGGTATGTAATGCATTAATAGCCTATTTTGTAATTTTCAACTATATAAATTTTTAGACATATTTTCTTCTGATATTACTACATAGTCAAATCTATTTAATACCCAATATGTTCAGAATAAATTTAAGGTATTTCTCATTTAAACAACCTAGAAATGAAAATGATCTTTAATCAATTACTTACATGGATATAAAATTTCTCTCTCTGATTTTAAACAGACTGAATCTCAGTCTCTCCAGACAAAGCCTAGAATAAAATTTTCCATTTTTTTGGGAAAATAATATTTTTCCTCATGCTGTAGGTTTTTCTTCTACTTGCTAACAGCTAAGTAAGCAAGCAATGGTGCAAAAGAAAGGCATGCTCTTGAGAATTAACTGCTTATGCTCTAACTTGGTCCATTCTTTTCTATTAGAGTCAGTAATTAGGAGACCAAGTAGTAACTAAATAGTAATTTAGCTGGTTTCCTCAGACTTGCTGTTGCTGATAATCTCAATATTCTTTGAAGCATTAGTTAATCACATCCCTTGTTTGCAATAAACTCCTCCAAGATTGTCAAGAGAGAAATTGAGTATAGAAAGTTAAGATATTTAACACTGCAAGGGTTCAACGGTCTGAATGAATTGGGGAATTTGGAGGGAGTTAATTATCAATTTATACTTGCTGCACACTCATTTGTTCCCAGCCTTTTGGGATTCATGAAGTGTTGATCATGGTTTCTTGTCACGACTAGAACAAGTGGTGAAAGAATAAAACCAGAGAGATCTATAGATGATGAATTCTGGTTGGCATTTAGTATATAGAGACTCCTCCTCTGAAAAAACTGATGGAGCAAAGGCGAATGTATAAAAATGTCGTTACAATTGATGATTTTAAAATACCACTTTCTTGGGAGGTCAGTGTGTGTGTGTGTGTGTATATATATATATGGCTAACAGTGATAAATATGTGTTTAATTACATTTTTACTTGGAACAGCTCTCACCTCTCGGTAACAAACCATCCATAATTTGTTGAAGTTTCACTGGTTATTCTTTATTAAGTTGAAATGACAAATTTATTGACCTTTGAGTCCAACTGACATGTCCCTGTCAGGCTATAAACTTCATTTCATATAAAATGTTACAATGGAATAACCAGAACTCAAGCTATCCATGCATTTGTATAAATATCCATGCATGATAAACTGATTAGGAAATAGTTTACTATATTTATAACTTGATATTTAACTGTGCTGTGTTCACTTGAATTTGATTTTCAGAACCTTAATTCTTACATGGAAGCGTCTTGGGATGTTCTAATTGTAATTTCTGAATCTCAGTGTTTCGTATAATTTGTGAACATATTCTGATTTTTTTTTTTTGACTCTTAGTTTGGGTATTTCCATGTTTGGAGATGTGTCTTATCTTCCATTTATGATGGACTAGGCCTTATTAACCTACTAGTTTTGTTTGTTTATTTGTTAGTGAGTAGAAAATAGGTGTCTTGTAGTGAAAGAAAAGTTTTCCCTTGGTGATGCAGGAATATAAATATTTTGAAATGCATGTAACTGCTTTTATTAGAAAGATTGAGACAAAGTTTGAAGAAAAAAAACTGGTCTGAAAAGCTAACTAATTCTTCTCTCTAGTATGTAAGTAAAAGCTGTGAGTAGAGCAATTTTCAGAAGACTAATTATTTTGAGTGTTGGTATTTTGGGTAAACTGGTCTGTCTCTTAAATTAGTATTTGAAAAATTTTGCTTAATACATTGTACATATATGAGAGATTCAAATACTTCATTCACATTTTATGATGCWTCTTAATGAGTTTGCAGTTTGTCAGAAAAAACTATATTTTGTCAGTTTGGCATAGAAAACATGAATCTCATAAAATATTTGCTAGAGGCAGGTGAAAAAGACACATTATGTTGGCAGCTAAAGCCTTATTATATGTGACTGTGAAGGGGAGTCAAAAGATAGATATCAGCAACTTTTGGAAAAATCTTTTGAGAATCTTTTTAGAAAGATTCTAATTGTACCTGATTCATTATTCATCAAAGAATGAATCGGGGGAGGGGGGGAAGTAAAATGAGAGTGCAACTACTCTATAAAATGTCTTTAAAGCAGCCATTCTCAACAGGATTGGTGGCTACCAAGTTGGTCTTGCTACTACACACCTGTATTAATTTATGTGTTTTTATTGCTGATCTTATTTTTCATAAGCAATATGCCATTCTTCAAGGAATTGTAACATTTTTTCCAGGATGTTATGAGAAATTTGCATAGTGGCTATTAAGACACTTYTCAGAGCTGTTGAAAACCTAAGAAAAAGCTACTGTCAGGGAATGCAGAATAAGTAAATATTGGAGCTCCTGTTATCCTGATAGGAAGATGCCTGAATATAGATTTTTATCTCCAGATTATAGTACTTTGTGTTGTATGTGATACCACTCAGGGCTGCAAGGAGGGATTGTTCCCTCCCTGAGCAACGGGTCAAGACACAGATAAGAAGCACAATGAGGGAGTCCCGTCTCATAAAACATCCATTCACAAAGCCTGACAGTTGATGATTTATCAAATTTCAGATCAGACGCTTTCATATTTCTCTGTGACTGTCTTTTGTAAACAGTGAGTCATGCAGATGTTTAATCAGGGTTAATCTACAGTTTCATATGTCTTTCTGGTTGTATCTGATTTATTTTTTGTGTGTTATATTTCAATAATTTTTTTCTGTAATTGCATCAGATGGGGAAAAGTATAAAAAGGGGAGGTTTTTATACTAGCTAAGGCAAAAGTATATTTGACAGTCTGGAGTTTGAAGATCTAGAAAGATTAGGGACATATGAAAAGTGGATGAGTGGGGGGGGAAATATGGAATTTATTATTCTTTATAGAGGCTGTTCTTTACACTGATCACGGACTGTCCCAAAACTGAAGATGTACCATTAGCAGGGAATAATTCAAGGTGCAAAACCTTGATCTACTTTTATCAAAACCTGATAGCAGGAATTGAGGATATTTGAGTTGATCCATCAGAGCAACAAAAAGCACCTACAAAAATCAAATTTTGAAGTACTAGGGACTTGGGGTTATTGGACCTGTGGACATTCATTGAATAGCAGTTTTTATTATAGAAACTCTTCTGTCTTGAGGATATTGCCAGTCAAGATCTACTCTCCAAATTTTGCTTCTGGATTACAGCAACCTTCATGAATTTTTTTTGAAAAATTTCTGTTTAATTGGAAATCTCTGTGAAATGTAATCCATCAATTTTCATGTGTTTTTAAAATTGTACTCGAGTCAACCATATGACCAAAAATCTCTACTAATTTAGTAAATATTTATTTAAAGTAGTTTGAAGGAAAAGGTAGTAATTTGTAAATGAGAACAAGCGTATGGATTCTTTGGACACAATCATATTCTTTGCGAAAATGCCAAGAATCAAAATCAATGAGGGGAAGAGAAACTCTGAAAGGTTGAGACTACACAGATTCAGCAGAATGAATAATAATGAAAAAATATTTCCAAATATGCTTACTTTCATGGTTTAACTGGTATACACAGTCCACAGAGCAATAACTACACAGTTGCTTTTCTTTGTATCATACAGAGCCATGAAATTCCATTTAGTTTTTAAACAAGATCAATTTTCTTTCCTAAATGAGCTGAGGTAGGGTCACTCATCAGTAAACCCCTGTCAAACAATCTTTTTTCAGATCGTCCAGCTCTGCTCTTTAATGGCAGCACTTTGAATTAGACCTTAATGTTATGTCACTTTAAATTAGTGGCTTTGGTTCAAACATGGCCATAAAGAATATTATCCAGCCAGAGTAAACAGTTTTCTATCAAAACAAATCAGTCTAGGTTAGAAATAGCAATGTCACTGACACTCTTCTATGCTCAGTTTGCATTGTGATTTTGGCCATGTCGTCTTAAACTGAACAAAAGTAAATATATGTCCTAGTGTATTATAAAATTACTGGTGCATATTTAACATAATATATGTAGAATTCTGAAAACCTTGTTTTTTTCTGGTTAATCACACTACTTTATGTTTCTCAATAAACCAGACCTGTGCTATGCCTGAAACCATATGTTACAGAGCTGAGCTTGTACTTGGGGTAGCTCCTTTGTTTCTGCCCCTTTTCTGTTCAACACATGAAGCCACCCTGCTCTGACAGGCAGCAGTAACACCGTGCCAGACACCCCCTGAATTGTGAGAGACGTCTCCTTTGAGGCACTGGGGCTCTCCTAATGTCCTTGTTCGCTTGGAGGAAACCCGATGACATCTTTCACTTGCCTAAATAACATCTCTGTTTATTTTCAGAGACACGCTAAGATGAATGTGTTTGTATACCCATAATCAGATATTGATTTCTGTGCAAAATGTTTGTAATTTACTTATGGGAGAAATAATTTAAAGCAGTTTTTCTGAGGACAGTTAATTCTAAGGGATGAATTATTGGTTTTGGAATTCTCTATCTTTATGTAGTGAAAGCCAACTGAGAATGGTAGTGGRTGAGTTATTTGCCAGATGGCAAAATTTTGCAGCCTACTCAAAGCTGATTGTTTATGTGCACTCCCTACTACATGCTGCATGGGGAAAAAAAAGCTGTAGAAGCTGCAGTCAGAAACTGGCATTTAAGGAAAAATATCAACCAATTTACCGTTTGTCCTTCTACATAGTCTTTGCCAAAGCAAGCTGAGACTTTCTGAACTGTCCATTGCACAGATAAGGGTTGAAATCAATGGTGATTAAATAAGTATCATTTTGGACTGAACATTCTAAATAAGGCAGAATTAGATGGAATTGTGCAGGATTTAAAAATAAATGCATATAAGATCTGGTCCATCCTATGGAAGCAAAGTCTAAAACCTAGTCCTAAATTGAATAGTTAGCAATTATGGTACTGTCTTGCAGATGAAGAATGAGCGAGCTGTTACAGCACTAGTTCAAAACTACAGCAGCTCAAATCACTCTGTGCTGACTTGCAAAGTGAACAAATTAGTGACACAGATTGCAGGGGAAAGAGGTGAATTTGTTACCTGTTGAGTAGAATTATTTTGAATATCTGTTTACTTTTGAGCCTTAAGGATATAATAGACATCAAGACAAAATGTATACGGAGGAAACAATGAGGATAATGCTAAGCAGACGTTGTGTCTATGCTGTCCTTAATCTAGGAATACGGAGACTGCAGTGCAGATGTTCTACAACTTTTGGGGTAGAAACCAGGCCTACGCACATGCCRGCAGGGCAGTTACAGCTGTGGGATTCTGCATTCTACTGAGAAGCATGACAAAAGGCAATGTAAATTAATTCCGACACATCTATACTTGTTCCTAGACATAGGCAAGCTAAGGAAGACTGGCTGGTCCTGTGCAGCATGGTATGAACTTGCTGATTTTTTTTTTTTTTTTTTTTTTTTTTTTTTTTTTTTCTTCTCCACTCAAGGACATAACCACTGTGCTCCCCTCAGCCCTGGAGCTCCTTCTGCTCCACTGGAACTCTTCTATGATCCAGTAGCTCAAAGGATTCAAGGCAGGAATGGCTTTTATTTTCAAGACCGCAATTTATTGTGGCCTCATGCAGCAGCTGTAATATAAATCTGATGTCATTAAATGACTGGAATGTGTAAATACTTGCAAAATCTGATATAAAATAAAATCCCTAGTGTCAGCATGGCAAAGTCAGGGCCAAAATATTATTTATGGTTGTAAGAGGGAAATSCATAGTAACCTATTGATTAAACTATGATTACTCTGTTTAACTTAACAGAATTTGGACAAGTTGTTTATAGTGGGATCCTGAGTCAGCAAGAGCTTTGGAGTGGATATGACTTGATCTTCTGCCAGAGGGAGCTTTGAAGACCACAAAAAAATTGCTTAATCCTTCCTCTCCTTTCATACCAACCCCAATAAAATTAACTAGAATATTAAATTAATTGAATAGTGAAGACTCTTGGGGAAGAGTGGAGTGGAAGAAAAAAAAAAATATAAAGAAAACAGCATGCAGGCAAAGACCTACAAGTCCAGCAGACCAGGATGGGGTATGAAAAGAGCAAATTTCTGTGCCTGCTGCAAAGTTAGTACTGTCTGTTCTTCTAGATATCCAAAATCTACCTTTTTTTTTGTTCTCACTGTCTTTACCATTGAAGAAAGGTGGCATGATTTTAAGGTCGCATTCATGTCAATCTCCTCATTGATAGTCAGGTAAAAATGAATAATATTTTTTAATGTTCTTGGACAGTTTGGAAGAGATGTACCAAAAAAGTGTCTGTAAGGCATTCCAGTGATACAAGAAGGATACCACCTTATGTCACTGTTTCTAATTAACAACAACCTAACTGTCACTGTTTCTATTTAACAGAGGAGTGTATAGCACAAAATGGTACAAATAGCAGATGGTTATAAAAAGGCACAAAGAAAACATGAGCGGCATGAAACCTGACTTTAATTCTAAGTGTGCTAAAAAATATTGGACAGTACTGCTTTTTCTCGTAGTAAAAAAGAAGTGGCATATGATAGCATAGAGAAGGAGAGGAAGAAAGCTTAGCAGATTTGTTTCACCAAGGGACTTTATGTAGAATATGTTAACATCTGGGAGATGAGAGGAATTATTAGAGATTTGAGAATACATAAGATAATATTTTAGAGAAAAGTACCTTGTGAATTTAATATCTGTCATTATTCAAATCTTTATATTTGTGGTGCTTTGCTGTTCAGTCCTTAAAAATAACACAGTCCTCTTTCAAATGTTAGAAATTGATGAGCCTTCACTCCTTTGTCTAATGTATTCTATGTGTACACTCATGCAAGGAGGGGGATGGGGAACTAGTACAAAAAATTACAACTTCTGTGACTTCTAGAATTTTCATATATCTAAGCTCCAGCTTCGTACCTTCCAAAATACATAATGATATGGAAATTCAAAATTCAGGAGAAACAGGAGGCCAGCTTCTGATATCTTGTCCTCAGTCTATAATTGATTTGACTTACCAACAAATATCAGTATAAAATAATATTAGAGTTATAAAAACTTACAATTAATGGAGTCTTTTGTGTTTGCCACTCAGTTTGCTATAGCAAGGGTGAAAACCTACTCTAAATTCTGTCAAATCATCTGCTTTTTATAGGTCAACCTACCAGCTATTTTTTGTTGACTTATATAGAGTAGTTGGTAGTTTTGCTTCTGTTCTGTATCATACAAAACATTGCTCTGGTATTTAAGGTAAGATTTCTAAAAATGAAAGGTTAGCTGGGCACAAGGTTGACTTTACACTCTCTTCAGAGCCTTTCACACAATTTTGTTGTTAGGTCTGTAATGACCTGGTTGTGTTTACCACAACTCTGCTGTACAGTTATTGTGCCTGGGCTCAAGCAAGAGGCTGCTCATTGATTTTTGCTCCATTGCATAGTTATGGTTACCCTGTGGTAATTGGACACGAAGGACTGAAAAGTAGTTCCTCATGAATAAGTACTCAGGGACTTTCCAACCGTTAAATTTAACAGTTTAGATAAAAACTAAAAAAAAGTCTGTTTTGGAGAGAAATTCTAGAGGAAAAATGAGAATTTTTTTTTTAATGAGGTGGCGATATGTAGTACACAAACTGTATTGCTTTGTTTTAGCTTGCTTTTAAAGTGTTCAGTGTTACACTACATGTGTCTCTGGTCCCTTCCTAACTGGAAAAGTGGTTCTGATGCACGGTAAAGAAGTGCAAAGGTTCTGTATGGCGAGGCTTTGTTTAGTGGCATTATCCYATATAGTAAGAAATTAAGATACACGTGGATTTTGCAGTATTTGGTGTATCAGAACATCATGCATGTATAGAATATGTTTTAAGAGCATCAAAATATTCTGTCAGCCAGAGAATCTAGTTTTGCTGAGCTTTTGTGATTTCATAGGGAAAACGTTACCGTGTTCATGTTGTCAAAAAAAGGCCCCTTCCTTTGCCTTCAGCTGAATATTCTTTCCTGGCATAGACGGAGAAATATTTTCATGTTTTATTAGCTTCAAAAGAAGCTGTGTTCTGTTTCATATTTTTGTGTCCTGGATATCTTATAAAGAAAAATAACCACCAGGTATCCTGGTAACCTGTGTGAGTTTCTTGTCTTTCTGCAGAGGGGTTATTTAGAACAGTTTGTTTGTAATTAAAAGCAAGGAAGATTGCCTTAAAGTGGCTACTGTCGGGCACAATAGAGCCTATCAACAAGGGAAGGTGGCTGATGCTGAAAGCTGTCCACTTGGCTGTGATACTGTTCCCATATGGGATTATTACTTTGCATATGATTTCCATCCCAGCCTCTCTACAAAGTATATGGAAATGTTGGTAGAAAGATACAGTGCTTACTGGAATTAATAAAAGCAAATTACAAATTTATAAGAAGGCACCATTAATTGTATATGAGAGTTAAAGTAATGTGAATGTCACAATATGTGTAATGACACTAATAAGAATGTCTATAAGGCAAATAATAAAATATAAGGTATTTGTGTGCATAAATCCAAGGACTTTATTTGTATTATCTGTTTTGAGCAGGAAAATAAATTATTAGGTTGTTATGCACCTTAAGGAGAAAGGTAAAACAGCATAGTCAAGTAAGCAGTGATCTAACTGCCTAGTGCCATCATCAACATTTGCAAGATAGGTAAAGAGAATCATCCTTTTTTAAATAGTCAAAACCAATTATGGATGAGAGATTTGCGTTTATCAAGAGTTGACTGGAAAGTAACATCAAGCATATAGTTGGACAACTTTATTGTCCATTTCTAGGCAGTATCTGCCATCATTAATATGATTTAGAAATGCAATGCAGGTGAAGAATGCATTTTTATTTTCTCCGTACACATAGGCGATGTTTACTGTTCAGATGAGTGATCCTAAGAAGGGAGGCAGTACCACTGTCTGATTAATCCTGTGTGGATATACTTATAATGGTGTATTTTCTATTCAGATTGCATTCACTGTTTCTCTGTGAATCACCTTCCACCTAGAACATGTTGTGTCTTCTTTTATCAAGATTATAGTTTAAGAAAGTCATTCATTGCAAGCTATCTTTATAGAATTGCTACTTGGGCCTTAAAAGGTCACCAAGGTCACCAAAAATTTTATAGTGATTCTTATTTTTATGATATAAGGTAGTGTCATTTTAGGTACAATTTGAAGAGAGATGGTTTTGAAGACAGTGCTTCATATTGAAATAAGCTGAATAAACTCATTACTAATAATGTATTCATTGTAGATTGGGTGTCAATCAGGTTTTTTGCTGCTTTTTTTTCCCTATTTGCCCTAATTAGTAAACTGATATCTGGTGACATCTTCCTTACAACTGACAAAGTTCATGCTGACCATCAGGTACCCACAGTCCCCTTTTATGCCCCTTCTGAGTGTGGAGATGGTTGCTAGTTGTATGCAATGCATGCTGATCTGCCTTTCTCTCCAAAAGCGACTGTGCTGCTCCAATGCAGGGTGCACTATTTTTTACATGCGGAACATTGAGTAGGTGTTTTGCTGAAGCACCAGCATGTTAAACAGTCAGCACAGTGCCATTAAAAATAATTAGGATTAATTTTCTCTAGCTCTCATGAAAACAAAAAGAAAATTATTTGCAGGTACCTGTGCAGTGCTGACTTAAGTATGATAGAGGAAAGTCATTACTGTTAATTTGATTTAAACAAATATTAGCTAAGCTTTGCAAAAGTGACAAGTGACTCCTGGTTCGCTATTTTTGCAGGTCCAACTCAAAATGCATCTTTTTACTCAGAAGGAATTAAGCATCATTTCAAATGGGTGATGCTTGTGGTAAGAGTATTCATTCATGTGAAAATCTTTGAGAAATTTGCAGATGGCTTTTTAGAGCCATGCAAGCAAATTCCTACAAAAAAAAAAAGAGAAAACTTTTAGGAATGAATGCTTGTATTTTTAAAAAGGCTAATTATTATAAATTAATGAATATTTGAAATTTTCCATGTAAGTAAATGAATTGTGGAATTCAGAATTTAATCAAACTCAATTGAAATAAGGAATATTGTGAGAAATACTGAAGTTTGCAATTCTTGATCATTAGTATGCCATTTTTCATATAGTCTTTTCATAATATTTTTGGAGAAAAAAAACTATAGATACACTTTATATCTATTATTTAAAATATTAATTGAGAAGCTATCCAAAGACTTGAATGCATGCTTCCTTCCTCTGACAATTTAAAGCATGAGGAAAGGAGGAGTCACCAAACTAGGATTAAATACCTCCCTGAAGGCTAAAAAATGAATATTTACTGTTTAGAGGTCCTAATTAAATGTCCATATACTCTTCTACATAGTGAGAATTCTTTCATCTCTCCTGAAGCACTGATAAAGTTTTCTTACCTCTTGTCTGTAAGTTACCCAGATTTTAAACTTCAGAAACCTAGCAGCAATATTGGGTCCTATGAGCCAAACTTTGTCAGAATTTTGCTTGTAGCGTATAGCGGAAAATGATAAATGATGGTATAAATATACCAGTCAAAAGTGCAAATTAGACTAATTAATAAACTGACAGCTTAAAATAAGAAATGCCAGTTACAAAGACAAGAGAGAAAATGTTTTTTCTTTTCCCCACTGCTTGTACTGTAGGACAGTATCTGATCTACATCAACAAAAACTCATTTCCGTAAATAGAAATGCTTGTCTTTTCATAATTTGCATGTGGCAATGCTGCATATTATTAGATTTATTATATTCTAGGGTACCAATTTTTTTTTGTGATTACCTACCTTTTTTAATTATAAACAGCATAAACAATATAAAGCCCTCTCGGCCCTTGCTGGAGCTAGGCTTGTGGGACCTGGTGCTGCTCCCTCTGAAGAGCCTCCAGGCTCAGCATCCCGGTGCTCCCCTAGACTGCATCTCCCCTTCCACTCACACCAGCTTGTCTTTCCTCACTGCAGCAGCAGATCCAAATCTCCTGGCAGTCACCAGTTTCCAGTTTGTCTCCTGACAGTTCTTCCTTGCTGCTCTGGTCTTCTTTCCTGCTGCCTTTATCATTTCACACTCACTTCTACTCTTCTCCGACTCAATGCTGCTATGTCAGGAGACATGTGATGCCCCTGTTACTCATGGTGCTACCAGTGTTTCTGCGTGTTCAGGTGAGATTTGATTTTTCCCGGAAATGTTGAAATGTGCTGTTAGTCTGTGAACTCAGGAGTCACTGGAGAGCCACTGGTGACTGCGCGGAGTTTTTCTGCATCTCTCCTAGAGTCGCTTCTTAGAGGAAGAATCAATTCTTACTAAGAATGAGGCAGATTTTGTGCAGAACGGGGTTTCTGAGGTGGCAGGAGCAGGGCAGGTTGTACATGATTTTCTTGATATATCTTTGTAAATAAAACAGACCAATTGTACTTTGGCTGTCATCAATTCCCATCTGAGCTTGTGATACAGTTACTATATGTATGTCTAGAAGATGAGTCTGCTCAGCAGACAGAGGAGCTGAGTAAATGCACAGAATGTGGCTGATTGTGCAACTCCTCCCAAGAGCAGGAATTACAGGATAATGCTGCTAATTGCTGGTCTGTGTTGCGTGAACCAACACTGCTTATTCTGCAGTTCTGCCAGCAAATGAGTTAGTGTCACTGATGCTGATGTGTTGACCACCATAAGGCACGCTTGACAATTACAGAAAGTTTTGCTAATAACATGTAAGTAACCTTTGGAAGAATAATTGTTACAAGTATTGTACTCATTATTCTTTTCTTGCCATACACACACACTATATATATACATATATATATATATATATAAAAATATTTATTCTTATGTGTTTTTTTCCAGGTCTTCATTTCTCTTGCTAAAATAATAGGGCAAGCTCACCTTTCAGCTGTCTGGTGCCATCAATCCAGTGCAGTTTGTTAGCAAAGTATTCTCTAAAACACCATTTCCAAAACTCTATTTACGCATTTCACCCTTCAGCAAGTTTAATTTTTTTTTTTTCTCCTTGGGGGAGGGAAGAAAAAATCTGTTTAGTCTCCTCTTCAGCCCTCATCTGCAATGAAGCAACTGACTAGTGCCCTGGATCACAGCAATAATAACTTAGGCTTCAGGATATTTTTGTGAACTTGTGCCAGGCTTCAGTTTATCCTGTCCTGCTCAAGAGATCAAAACTGTGCTCAGAGATCTTTCACCAGGTTTTCTGCATGATCTGGCAAAGGGAGAATGTGACATGCACAAAATATTCTTGTAAAAAGCTGCTGATGGTAGTTTTGCTGCTSTTGGGGATCTGAGCATGGGGCTGAGCTTGCACTTTAGACCACATTGCCTCATGGAAGAAAATCTACACATGGACTTGAGGTGAGTTTTGGAGCGTGATAGGGAGGAAAATGGTTGATTTTGGTATTTACTGCCTGATGCTTCCAGATCCTACTACCTACCCGTGGAGCACYTTCACTTGGCCACAAATGCTTTGGAAGCAAAGACTGAAAGATGCAGACTAGTCAGTGGCATTGAGAGCCTGATTAGCCTTGCTTAGGCATTCATTCTCAGCTCTCTAGACTTTATGGTACAATTGAAACCTATTCTTAATCCCTTTTTTTTAAGGTACCACTTTTTTGAAGTATCTTGCACAGCAAGAATCAGTGTCTTGATCTGAYGTCCAGCTTTTTTCTTTCTCTTTGGAGAGTTGTATAGATACTAATAGCAGTAACCATGGATATTTTATCTTTTATCCTACGTGAAGCACAAGWAGAAGACTTTTTCAGACCAAATTCACTACTGATCTTGATGTGTCTATTTGTCACTATAATTGCAACTCCATAATTAAAAAAAAAAAAGAAAAGTAAGTTTAATCTTGTTAATAAGACTCAAAAGATGATGAAAGGAAAGATAAAGCAAGAAGGATGAACTTATTCTTCTCTTATGGAGTAAGGGTTACCTAGAAGTCAGGGGGTAAAATYAGTGCTATAGTAATGCCAACCCATGAATTTGTTGAGGTGAAATATCTATGTACAGTGAGAGGAATTAYAGCTTTGTTGAAAGTACAAGTCAAAAGGGAACAGACCAGAATCATGGAAATAGTTGGAAAATGAATAAAAGCTTCAGCAGAATCTAACTTTGGTTATTTTTTACTCTCCATCCRTAGAGACTGTTTATACTTTGTTTAATAACTACAAACAGTATTTTTACACAGCTGTTCTCTTACTTCCATCTTCTGCATTTGAAATCATTTAAAAGGCTTTTTGTTGCTACCAGCTCTTTCCATGATGAGGAAAAAAAAGAAAGATTTCTCACATACCTTYTCTTTTCATTCTAAACATAATGATTTCCCCTGAATGCTAACTGGAAAAGAATTGGAACTGGATGTTTTTAGTATAGCTGTGTTTGGCCTTTATGTTCACTTCAGTGTTTTTCTCAGAGTTTCATTAGCATGTGTTGAATGTACATGGAATTATATTTATTGGTAATCTGTATACARAGAATGCTTTGCTATGGACTCTGGTTATCCATAGAAACACAACTTTTTTTATGCCTGCCATGAGGATTGTAAATCTATGATTATGGCATTAGTTTTTCTATAATCAGGAGGTTTTTATGTCAGAATATTTTTAATTTCTCATTTTGTTTTGTTTCTTCATCGGTGAATATGTTACTTCTCTGAATTGTCGTCTTTGTAACAAAGAAGTTATGAATGAAAGAGATATTCATTCATATCTCTTAGCTGCATGTAGTCAGGCCTTGTAGCTCTTCACATTTTTTGTAAGGAGATTCATTTTCCACTATTGTGAAAGTGGAATTAATTCTTAGATTTATGATTTTAAAGCGTTTGTTGTTTATGAGCATATGCTCATAAAACTGTTGTTGTGCAAACTGAGCACATCTGCCCAAGTCTTTCCCTTTGGTCTCTCTATAAAAAGGCTGCTTGTTCATAAAGTTCACCCTATGTTTTTTAGAGGTGCAACAGAACTGGGCAGAATTTAAATTTCAKCAACCGCAATTATTGTAGTTTTAATAATCTTATTTTCCTAAATGGAGGGAAAAAACATATACAGTACTCTGGGAGGAAAGGACTGACATGGAAATGGGAACAAGATACTACAATATATGATTTCATCGTGTGGCATGATACTAAGTCATCTGCTGAATAAATATTATCAATAAATATTATCGTGGTGGTTGTGGTTTATAATTAAGTATACAGATCTCTCACGTGATCTCCTAAGAGGCATGAAGGATACACAAAATAACGTTGGTGTGCTTGTGATGTTAGTTTTGGGATTTCTGTTTCTTTTGTTTGTTTTGGAGGTTGTTTCTTTTGTTGGTAAGGTATTTGTTGGTAAGCTGAAGCTTATGGCACTGAAGGGAAAAGATGAGACAAATCTGGTGGACAGAAAATGATGTCTTATCATAGAAGGAGAAAATATGAAAAAGAAAAAGTACCTTCTGGTTTCTAGTGGTCTTTTATCCTACAAAAATAAGGTAAAACTCTTCCAGGAAGTACATCTAAAAAGGCCTTGAAAGATCTTTGTCTTGCATAAGTTTTCTCAGAAAACTGTGCATTTGTAGAGATCATGTGGTTTCTCCATGTTCTTTGTAGCCAGGAAATTTGACCTTTATCCTCACTCTGGTTTTGACTCACCTACCACTTCAGTAATACATTATAGACTCGCTTTRTGTGACTGCTCAGCTGCAAACACCACACACTGATGGTTTTATTTAATGCGTGGCAAAGTGATGATAGATGTTAAAAGAGGATGAAGGTGATCCAGACAACATTTAAAATAGCCTTTACTTTTGACTGCTTTTGTTTCAGTTCCCCTTCCTGGCAAGTATGAGTCTTCTCTCATTCATTAAGTTAAGAAACCCTGGTGCATTAGCACTCATGTCTCATGAGTCAGTCATTCTTCCTGATTTATTTATGTATTTATTAGTGAGTTAGGGCTTGAATATTCTTTCAACTTCCAGTATCAAGGTAATCTTGACTAATGAACTGTATGACTTTGTGCATCTTAGCATTCTGTTTCGTGCTAGGTTATCATTATGAAATTATCTGGTAGAACAGCAATAAATTAGATATACTAAAAGTTCCTGGGCATTTTTTGGATAAGACACATGCAACTAAGTTTTAATTACCAGTATGCAAACATGAATCCATTTCRTAGAGAGAAATTTTAAAAATTAAATCAAATTGAGGAAAGAAATAAGATGCAGCAGACATGAAAGAGTCAAAACTGTAATAGTGACCTCTAGTGACTAGAGAACTAATTAGGTCTTCCAGAACAAACTTAAATTTCCTGTCAACCTAGTATTTTATAAAAGTTTAGGAATATAATTGTATTATTTATGAGAGATAGACTTCTTGACTTTCTGCTTTTTTTGTAGCTAAAACTGATACCTAGCTAAATGACTTTTCCTTAATAATTCTTAAACATATTTTAATACTGTTATTTTAGGCTGAAAGTGATTAAATTTATTTAAAGTGAATCTGAACATTTGCTGGGTCTTCTCTTGCACATAGAACATACAATGATAATASGCCAAGTGACTTCAAACCTCTTCCAAAGATGTTTATAAAGATTTAATTTTATTAAATATTATCTACCATTATCTTAGTCCTTACCTAGCTTTAGCTGAAAATGTCTCATGTAACTTCTGTGTTAGTCTGAGGATAATGTCCAATACTTTCCTTTTAATGTTAATTTTTTATATCACTTTATATCATGCTGTTGCAAGTGCAGTGATTTARATGATGCTGCCTTGAACACAATGGACTCAGAGCACTTAATGTTTAGTGGTGGTATAACTTGATAAATTTGTGCTTAGCACAGGATGTCAGATATAATATTCATTTGACTCCTGCTATTCATATACATAGTGTCATTTATTACCATTATTTTCCATTATTCTCCCTCTTAYTTAGTGCAACAACTGAGTTTACTTAATAATTAATAATAATGCTTATACTTATTTTTAGTGCTATGCACTGAAAAAATCTCTCTTTATTAAGTGATAATAGATAAATAAGATCATGCAACTGCTGATCTTATTTATCACACTCCATTTAAACTCCATACTGAATACAGAGATTAATTTYCTCTTCAGCATCTTCATGTCAGAACATTTTTTGTCATAGTAAAGTATTTTCTGGTTGCAGGTAGCTGCACGTATTTAAACGCSAGACTTAGTCGGGGAAATTGCAGAATATTTTCTTAAATAGCTTTTGGTTAGTTTTGGGGTTTTTTTACATCTTCCTGTTGGTTCMATAGATGTTAATATTTTTGCTTTCAGGCTCTTTTTTGAAATTTAGTTCTGATTAATATCTTTACATTTTCAGAGTCAGAGCATGAAGGAAAGTATCAGACATCTTTGTTTTATCTTCATGATCAATATATGAATCCTGGCTCAGCTTCAGTGTTTTTGTTTTATATCTAGCAAACTGAGGCAGAGAGAAATATTYACAAAGGTTTTAAGAACTGGTAGTACTTAGTCTACAGAAACCTATGACACTGACCATCAGGTATAAAAAAGTGTGCTGCAAGAGGAATGATTTGAAGCCTTCTAYGAATTTATGATGTACAAGCTAAAGAGAAAGGGGTATAAACCAAGGTCAGGAAAAAAAACGTTTGGACAGATCTTTCCTAAAATACCACAGATGTAGAAGAAAACATCCTGAGATCCCTTCCTCACTTTGATCTTACTGTGGTCAGGATTTCATGGATTTTTTTTGTCTATGGATTGATATGAAATTCTAGTCCTGAGTGTCCTGAAGTGTTTTATTTTAGCTCCTGATATTTATGCAAGAGTTGACAGCCTYTCTGTCCTTGTCATCTTGAGTTTATGGTAAAATGCATATCAGTATTACAGGGATATGTRTATCTGCTATTTTTTCAGTGGTATGCATGGATAATGTGTGTTTGTATCTCTTGTATTTACTGTATATCAGCTGATAACATAACRGTATTTGTCATTAATTCAATGTTAGCTTGTTGAGAGGTTTAGAGAGGATTATTTTGGTTTCCTTATTGATTTYCTAAGCAAAGGAAAACAGTAAAACTAAGTTAATCATTTCTCTTGAATCACAGCAGTTCAGCTCAGTCCATATCTTCAGACAAGACCCCTTGATGCAAGACAAACACCCAGGCTGAGCCCAGGTTGGGATCTGGGAGCCCGTGCCTCTTCAGCAGCCACTACCCTACGTGGGCTGAGGCTCCCAAGGACTTTTGCTAAGGCCTGGATTGTTTGGTTTAGAGCTCCTAAATGGCATATTGGTTTTTCTGGAAGGAGTTTAGTCATTTTTCTTATTTCTTGAGATAAGAAACTCTATTACCAATATTATTAGATTCTGAGTTTTTAGAGATATTTTGAACGTGCTGAGCCTAATTCTTGGTACTGAGAATTAGACATTTATGTCTTTCAGCTTCTCTGAAACTGCTGATTTAAAAGTCGGATTTAGCCATGCTCTACCAATGTTACTGAAGTGATGTGGTAACAAAAGATAAAAAGAGAGGAAAAGAAATGTAAATCGTATTTAAACTTCTTCTCCACCAAGAGAAGTTGAAGCGGAACATAAGCCAATTAAAAGGACTAGCCTTTATATTTGTCATTCTCAGAATAGTATTCTGAGAGTATYCTCAAATTGGGAAAACTATCCTGAGTCTTCCCTTATGCCTAATTCTAGTTATCTACAGACAAGAGTAATTAATGTTCATGGACTAAACAGAAAACAAGCAAATGAAAATAAGATTCAGCGTTTCATTTCTCCTTCTGATACAGAAAGTTGGAAAAGCAGTTAAATCTATTAATATATAATAAACCAACCTTAAATGTTTCAATTAGATTAGTCTGAAAATGTTTCAATTAGATTAATATGAAATGTTTTAGGTATTTTTTCTGTTTCTAAGAAACAATTCAACTGAATTATATTGAGAGACTGAAAAATGGAAAGAAAATAGTGCCAGAAGCTGAACCAACATTACTGCTGTGCATAAAAGCAGTGAGGACTGAGAGTTAAGAAATTTCCATTTGATTTCAGTGAGATATTCYGATTAAAAAGTCTTGCCAAAGATACTGTCTCTTTTGGATGTTTGGTGTTTAGCCTTTTGAGAGATTAGGGAGTAAATGTGCCTTTTTCTGATGTAACTTCAGAGATGTACGTTGCAAGTAAATACAACTTCTGTTGTGCAGTTTTTAATGTTATGAAATGTCTTATGAGTAGGCTTATCCATTATTAACTAAGTCTGTATTCAGATGGGCGGAGACATGATTTGAAAAATATTTTCAGAGTTATTAAAAGTTGAATTCCCTGAGAATCTGAGTCTCTTTARCCYTTAACATATACAAACGTGGTTAATAACACATATGCAGTGCTTGTTGTTTCTTTCATTTTTAGTTTGACAGATCCAGTGTTTTCCCAGTTTGCTGAACAGGAGGTCTGTCCTTGATGAGTTTTTCAGGTTCTTCCTGTGCCTTGATGTTGAAAACTCCAGAGAGGTATTGATGGAGATTTCGCTGCCTGGTAGGACAGAACTTTGATTTATTTTCTGGTAGATTCTGTACCAGAATCAGCCTGTTCAGTCAGTCATGCATGAAGAGATGTTTGATTTAATGTTTTGGATGTTTGATTTAATGTTTTGGTTAGGGATTATTTTATAGGAATGGATTATTTTGGTTGTATTATATCATTATGTCTTTGAGGTTATATAGAAGAATTTACTATGATCAGCAAAGTCTTTTTTAATTTCAGAATTATAGTAGAAGCAACATGTTTTCTATAGTGTATATTTTTAACAGAAGGTACACTGCTACTATATAGAAAAGCTACGGAAAACCATACCTTTCTGAACTTTGATCTATTTAGTAATTAAGAATTTCAAAAGCTCCATTTTCTTTTAGTCAACATAGTTTTCAAAATGATAAATATTGCCCAGGCTTCACTGCTGTTGAGCAGCTTGAAAATGAAGACACCTTGTGGGTTTGATGTTGTAGCTGCAGAGTGTAGCAGTAAGATACTATGACCAAAATATTGGAGGCTGGGAGTGTGTGTATATATTTATATTTATATTTATATATTTATATTTATATTTATATATTTATATTTATATTTATATATTTATATTTATATTTATATTTATATTTATATTTATATTTATATTTATATTTATATTTATATTTATATATGAGGAAAAGGTGTATTTTAATCTTATTTGCTTCAGAAGACATCTCTTTAGCTTGTTTGGAAGGAAAAGAACAGATTTTGTATTATTTGTTTATATCTATAGTTGTATCTCTGCTAATAGAACACATGAAACTTTCTCAGAATTGTATGGGGAAAAGTGTTTGTGGAAAAGACTGAAGAAATGACTAAATGGAGTGAAGTGAATAACCTAAAATGTACTAACTAACTAACTGGAAAAAAAAAAAGTAAGAAATGTAGTTACAATTGTCTAAATTACATCAAYAAATCTGGGATAAAATATCTGCTTATGATTTTTCATAAAATACATTCTTCCAAAGTATAATCCAGTGTCACTGTTGAGGATAACACTATCTAGGGGAACGGCCCTCCCCAATGCCTGCCTTKTATTTTTCTTCCCTCCTCCTTTCTCTTGTGCCCTGCACCCCCRCCTCCACACACACTGTTTGCCCCTACTGAAATACTGAAACATCTGAAGTGCCAAATAAATCACATCTAGGGASAAAGCAGGTTCATACATCAGACTTGGATACTTGCAGTGTTTGGCATTTACCTGCCTAATGCAAATATATATGCTAATATAATTTTGAGGATGCATTATAGAAGGTGATCTCATGCTTCCTAGCTTACTGAGTTTATTTACAGAATCTAAGAGGYAGAGCAAGGGAAGTGCTGCCTTCTCCTTGGAGAGTCTTGGGATGTCTCTGTCATGCTACATGTTCCGAGTTAGTAGTTAATTGATGTAGACAAATCACTTATCAGTAGAACCTATTTATGGACCACAACCTCACTAGACTGGTTTTGAAAAATACCTCATGTTGCTCCTTGATAGTTCATTCTTTATGTAGGATGATGTGCAGCTCCCTGGGCAAATACTTAGATTGAACCTTCTAGTCAGGACCTGGAGTAATAGGATGCTCTGCTTTGATTATTTCACTCTGATTTGCCTTTCACCATTACTTGTTCATTTTTCTGCTAGGTGTTAAAAGAAAGCCAGATCTGAAGGTTATATTCACTCACCCAAATGTCAAGATCTGTGTGAACATCCCAGCTGACATTTTTGCTCTATGCTTGGTGAAGAATAATCCAAGTGTTTGACAGTAGTTCTATACCTATTGTATCCCACTAGCCATGTTCAGGCATGAAAACTCAGTTTGGTTTATTGTCTCAGAAAATTGATAAAGACCTGAAGTTGAGAAATGTTAATATAATAGCTTGACATTTTACACTTTTTTTTTTTTTTTTTGGCAGCCTGGATCAAAAGTGATTTCATGGGTTTAAACTAAGGGAAATATACTTTGAAAGATATAATAGACTAATCATTGACACTTCAGCTTTTTCTTACACTTACATCTTTTGGCACTATATAATGCTCTCTTACCAATAGTCAGTGTAAGTGTGAGGTGATTCCATTCCTTAATATTCAGAAGTTTCTGGTTTCTATTTGAAGCCAGATTTCCAAAATGACAAAAGAGTCAGCATTAACTTGTTGGACATCTAAGCCATGGGCTATGACTTTTTGTATGCAGTCAACTCCAAACCCAGGCTGACCAGTTTTCAAACTCTGAGCCCTTTTTTGTTAGTTTACTTGATACTGGATTTATTTTATTATATATGTTTCTGTATTGTTCTCAGTTTTCACTTTTGACGAGTTTCTAATTTATGTTGCTGATGGTAGMTGGAAATTGAGGCAATGAGGAAAATTTCTGAGCATCTGATATGTTAAACTCCAAGGGTCTGTTTCAAACTCAGCTGAGTCCCTGGAGGTCTTTTCCAGCTGATGCCAGACTCCTTGAAGGGAGGAGGTGTGGAATAACAGCATATGCTAGCACACAGACAACACTCACTAGTTTTCTGGCTTAGATTCTAGTGGTCTTTCTCCTCCCAAAAGAAAAACAATAAATAGCTTCCATGTGACTATTTCAACTCATTGTTTTTTGAGTAATATTTAGTATAGAATTTTTTCTTTTTTATCCTTGTGCATCATAGATTGTTGTACTTTGAAGAGTAATATATAAAAACATAAGGTACTAMATTGTAACTGTAGTGGCTATACTAAAATCTGCTGAGAGAGTGATTACTCTAATTTGAGAGAAATTGTGCAGACCAGATTATTGGGGGTTTTTTGCTACTGGATGAAACAGCAAGGGTTCGCTATTAATAACTGTGATTCCAAAGTCTTGTTTGGAATGGACAAAAAAAAAAAAAGGCAAGCTACCTATGCTTGAAGGACTACATGTGACTTACCTGTTCTTCTCTCTGCTTCAAATGTAGTGGATTGTGTGAATATTCGAGGCACTGTAGAAAGGAAACTTCTTGACTAGGTGCGCAACGCTCCTGTTTTTATCTTGCACAGACAACAATTAATACCTCCAAATAATTATATCGGTGGCCTGAAATTTGTCAACTCTCTATAAAGGTAGCTTCTACTGGCAGGAGATTAAAAGGATTTGTGCTGAACTGGAATCCCGTTCTGGATCCAAGCCACGTCTAGGGGCAGGGGCTCCTGAAAGAGAGGTAAGTGTCAGCCGCCCTCCCTCCAAGGGAGCTCCGTGATGGGGAACCCTGAGCATCACGGAGACTCGGCATCCCGGGAAGACCGCGTGGTGTTAGATGGGATAAGAAACAAAAACGGACCAAAAACTCATCTAACAGGTGATGCTCATTTTATACCATCAGGATGTTTTTCTTCCTCTGTTGCAAAATATGTGCCAGACCAGCATACACAACATCTGGCATTTTGTTCAGTAATACAGAGAGTGAAAATTATACCTTAGAAATGCTAGAGATTGTGGGGTTTTTTGTTCTTTTATGAGCATATCTGGGGAAAAAAACATAGCAAATAATTTCATATACTYGATTTTTTCGAGCTTTATTTGAGTTTGTTTTTAAAGAGAGTCATATCCAAAGTATTGAAAATGTAAATAATTGAGATGGAATAATAACAACCTGGGAAATGAAAACCGCAAGCAAGTGATGCTGAGGTCAACTTTGTCAACAAACTCGGCGCTGCCTCTGAGAACTACCCTAACACCTTCTCTGTTTTCCCTTTTCCTGGTTGAAGTTTATAACTCCGTGATAGACCTTGAAAGTGTTAGCAGTCTTGTGTGGAGATACTTTCATATTAGGGGAAAAAGTAGAAGGAAATGACTTTTATCACCTGTCAGTCAGAGCCTGATGAAATATTGCATCCTGCACAGCACACGGTGTTTCTGCAGGACCTTGGCTTTCCTTTCCCTGTGTGCCAGCACCCAGGTTTCTGTGGCTGGTTGTTGTACTCAGCTAAATGAGGCGGTTGGCACCACTAGAGCTCAAGCTTTTTAGGATTTTTAAATGTCGTGGCAGAAAGAAAACACTAGAAATGTTATCAATGATAGATAAGCAACTCCAAATCTAACTGTAAGAGGAAAAAAAGGATGTTAATATTACTGCGAAAGGAGCTGGTGTGCTATGCTCTTGTGCAATAGATAAGCTAGAGCTGAGGCTTGTATAAGAGAGGCAGAAAATGGAGCTGTGTTTGTGAAAGGAGATAGCAAATGAAGATCTGCTGTAGAAAAAAACACAGCAGAAAGCTTGTATTTCTTCTGTTAATGTCTTACATGTAAACGGGAAACAGCTGAAATAGATTTAACATTAGACAGAAAGATTGAAAGTAGGGACATGGGCAAATTTTGAAGGTTCARTTTTTTAAATGGGAACTTTTGAAGAAATCTTCTTCACCTTTTTTCTCTTTTTTCTGAGACTCTTAAGTGAAACTGTTGTCCGGTCCATATGATTTGCTGGGGTATCAGTTGGAGCATTGTGACTTGGACAAAACTGTTGAAGGCAGTTGCTTAAGCAACCTTTCTTTGTCATGATCATATTTTGCTATTTAAACCTRCTTGTAAATAATTAGATAGTCAGTTCATGTGACTGACAATGGTTATTTGCTTACTTCAAAAACTAAGCAAATAGTTTGACAAGATAAGAGAGGAATGAAAGTAATTCATACTTTCTGTCAGTGTTAATGAAAAACAAGCTGTAAATATGTAAAGGGTTCAGACAGCCAATATCTAGCTGATATTCTAGCTGAGGCTTTTCATTGCCAGCACTGTATTGCTGGAATTAACTGCTCAGAAATTGCTCATGTATAAATCAAATTTTAACTCTTCTTTCTTCTGTGCATATTTTAAAGTTATGTGGACATACCATTATTTATGAAAAACTGCTATGATCAAATGTTTCTCTTTGTGTCTGTTTGGTATTTCTTGTTCTTTCTCTAATTTGTTTTCTAACTTGCTTAAATGCTGTTTGCATTTTTAAGTTTTATATATAAGCTTTTATAATTGTGAGAAATTCCATTGCAGAAATACAGGAAACATTGAGGGATCGGTACAGTAGCCTGTTTGTTTGTTTTTCCTCTCCAGGTAATTTGATATGTTTGTATTTAGTAATTCATACCACCATTTTGTGTGACCTTTCATGATAAAATCCTTGTTTTGGGCTTGATCTCCAGACTTGGAGTTAGTTCACCTAATTTAGTGAATACATGTTCTGCTGAGAGAACAGTACATGGGAGTACAAGTAGTTAACTAGGATGTACTTTTAGGGAAAGTTCATGGGGAAGGTTTTGTAGACGTAAGCAATGGAGCAGCAAGTTTACTGTGGTATGAACAGCCTTGTTTGTGGTTATGCTGTTTCAGCATTTGTGATTAGCTAGCTTAATTTTGCCASTTAAATCTTAACTCTTCACCTTCTTTCCTGTGGCCACAGGCAGCAGGATCTCATCTGCAACCTTTCCTCTGTCTTTCACTCCACAATCAGACAAGCAAGATGCTGTGGAAATATGCTGCCACGGTCAGGGTGTGGTAATTGCTCTTTAGTCCACATAATGTTTTWATATACTGGATGGAGTAAGCACCAGATGGTCATTTGCAACAATTGAGCAGTAATACAGAGATGCATGTCCGGAGAATGAGTAGCTCAGACTCGAGGAGAGTCCTCGGCCTTGCTCTCTGCTGATYTGCACTTCTGCTGAGGTGCAGTGATTTTCAAAAGAAGGCTCCTCTCAAAGGAGGAGCAAAGGCATTCGTCTGTGTATGCCATAGCAGGCAATACTTCCTATCACCTCTGAGAGTACTATTGCATTGCTCTGGAAATTAAATTTCTTATTTTCTTTTCAAAAGGAGCCAAGTAAATTCCCTTATATGAGTGCTTTCTTTAGACTTCAAGTTATTATTTATAGATCGACGGGATATTTTGTGTAAAGGAGGGCTATTCAATGGTAATCTAAAGCAACATTTTCACTACTTTCATCTCTATCGTATTACAAGGTTTTTGCTCTTAATCTTCCTTGCAGAAAAGCCCTTTCTCCAAATTAGAAGAACTGGTTTCATTCTGGGGAACTGTTCTGCAAGCTGGCTGTAGTGAACTAGATAAAAYTGGTGACTAAATTGCCCAGACTAAATGCTTTGAATAGAGATACCTTATTCACTGACATGTAATCACTACCACTGTATTTGCTTTTATAAGGCTGGAATTTCTGCAATACGTGATTTGATGGTGAATCCAGATATTGTGATTTTTGAATGACTGGGTATTCAACCAAATTCTCATTGATTTTGAGTTGTATCTGTGATAAACTAGGAAGTTTACAAAAGCTTTCCTTTCAAGAAAGGGTACTCTTATCCCCATTTTTTCACTGTAATTGCTCCTGAAAAATTACCTTTGCGCTTGTTCAATCCAAGCATTTTATAGTTAGTGTTCTAAAATGTGTAGGAATCAAAATGCCTCTGTTAACAGCTGGATAGTGTGTGCCAGAGTTTTTACCATCTGGTCCTACATTCTTAKTTAATACTGTGGGCTGAACTTATAATAAAGTCAATATCCAATGGAAATAAGAGGATACGTGGATGAGATGAGAGGGGAGGATTGGAAGAGAGGAAAGGAAAAACTCGAATGAATATATATTTTATATATATATATATAAATTATATAATGAATATATAAAGAAGTAACTAACTATTCAGCCAATGTACTTTTCCATGTTTCAGTGTAYGTCAGTTGTATCATGGTTGGTATCTCAAACAAGTAACTAAGCTAATCTAAATATGCTAAGAGATTTGGTTGTTAATCACTAGTCCATCTTCAGCCCTTTGCCATTTTCATCTTAATCGATGAGAAGCTGCCAGAACTCCTACCCTTAAATCCCCACCTCTCCTTTTATCTAATGAGCACAGTTCTGTTGCCTGGAGACAACTGTAACACATGCAAGAACGCTGGTGAGCGGCTGTCGAGATGGCCATTTTATTACAGTGATTTATAAAATGGATTATCTGTGAAAATGGCTCAGCCTCTTCTGCAAGCACCCTACGGAGGCAGACACAGCTCTAATTGCCTGGTCGCACCAACAGGGCTTGCCTGCCTGATATTTTACAGCAATAGGCAGATGCTTTGCTGCAAATGACAGCAATCTAACCAGGAGGAATTAGCCAGCTCCTAATAGCGTTAWCCTCCAAGTGCATTCATGCAGCTTTCCTGTCCGTTGTCTTAGATTCTTTTGCCATGTCCGATCACCCTCAAGCCAGAACTGTATTTTCTTGCAAATCCTCTCTAGMAATAGGAGGCAATGAGGACCCATGTGTTGCCAAATGCAAAAAAAAAAATTACTGTAACCAAAACCCACAGATTGCATTTTTCCTTTTTTCCTGTAAAACAAATACTATTTTGAAGTCTACATATTGAGATTGCTGTTCCTTGCCACACAGCACATGTTAGCACAACTTTTCAATTATCAGTCCCTTTTGCAATGCTCAGCTACTGTGGTAAATGCAAGAGAATTAGCACAAAACTCTGCGTGATCAGAATTATTTAGTTAAATTTTATTACTTTAGTGTGGCAAAATTTGATATTTTATAAAACTTCAAAGTTATGAAAGAAAAAACAAACAAGGAGAGATACTAGCAAGGACAGTGAATTAAATAAACGTAGGTACTTCAGTCATAGCTAACATAAATTGGAATGAAACACCACCCTTAATACAGGAAAAAACCCACTCTTCTTGCCAAGTATGGTTAGYGCTGAGCCTCATTACCAACTATAGCTCTTCAGGGAAAAATATGAAATACTAGAGTCATAGTAATTTCAGAAGAAATATGCTTCTAGTCAGGATCTTGAACTATATACATTAACTCCATGTGAGTCATCCTCCATTTCTGGTTTCTTGATTTTTTTTTTTTTTTCTTTTACCAGTTACCAGAAGAACTTGGCAAGAAAATCACATGAGATTATTTGGTTTAATATGAGTAGAGATGAAAATCATTCCTTTTTTTTTAAAAAAAAAAAAAAAAGGCATTTTGGCTTTTGCAGGCTGCTGTTACTGAGCACAATTATTGCAGTAAATTATGGGCTTGTTTGCCATTTGATTTTCAAAATGACTGTTTTTTATTACCTTCATGGATTATAATTTATGGATTAAGCTAATTACACATAAAGACTTGAATCTCAAGTATCTAATCATTATACTTGAACACTAAATATTGTAGTTAAATGCTGAATACCTTTCCTTGAAAACTATATTAAGATATAAGTATGATTATTGTACCATTTTAATTTTTTCTATGCTGTGAGAATGTGATCAGTTACATGTATAAAATTGTGTAGAAAYGATATCTATGCCCAAATGCATGAAATTATATCTACTTGAGGGACAATATTCTGCTGCTGTGTGTGGAATCAAGCAGGGGATAAGCTTGTTGTCAGAGTGCAAGGTCTTCTTTTTTGGGGGGGATTGGACCCTTGCTCAGCCTTTCCATCCTGAAATCTGCATTTCTCCAGCTTTGCATGACACTCAATTAGCTTGTAATTTACCATTGCAAAATCGATCCAAATTTAATTTCTAGGCCTGGTGTTTTCTTTATAAAAGTTATTTTCTATTCTTTCCTTTCAGTGAATGGAATATTTCATTTGAATATGTGATTTACCTGATATTGGACCCGCTTGGACACAATCCTGTGCCACATGGTCTAAATGACACTGCATGTGCAGGGTGATTGGACCAGATGACCTCTGGAGGTCCCTTCCAACCTTAAGTATTCAATGGTTCTGTGATATTCACTAAATAACATTTCTGCAGCACCCTTTTCCCTTTGTAGCTGCAGCAGCCCTTGCTGCTTGATGAGTCATTCTAGATGAGAACAGCTATGGGCTAAACAAATTGAGATGGCCACTGCAGTTAATACCATATGGCAAAGAAAACAAATTCCAACCTCAGATTTTTTTCTAGCTCTGCAGAATGAGCATGAACAACTATGATCTTCTAATGAGAGACAAGATAACCACTTCAGMTTTGCTCTTTTGAATATTCATCTTGAGCTATTTCTTTGCTGTTTTTCATTTGTAATTCTGCTTCAGTTATGGATAAGTGTAAAAGTTAAGGATTTTTTTCTGTGCTTTCTGGTATTCTCATTTGCTTTCTAGGGTTTTCYCATGGCTTTCTAGGGAATATTGCACCTGGAAAACATAGGTGAGTCTTTTTGCTGTTGTAGAGGGAAGGCCAGAGGCCACAGTTTTCATATATTTTGCAGGTTTCTTTATGCACCAAAGGCAAAAAGGCTTTTGGAGGGCTTTGGTAGTTTTATTCTATGCTCAGAAAGAGAGACCTAGGATCATCCTTACCGTAGCTGCACGCTGTGTGATTTGTCCTGTGCTAATACTACCTGCAATGTCACTACTTAAATAGAAAAATGGAGGAAGAGTTGCTTTAAAATTACTGTGGAGACTTCTGTCTACATACATATTCCTGGGCACACAGACGTATGTTTTGACTGCTGCTACAAACAGAAGCAGAGGTATAATTGCCCTTGCTTGGTTTGGCTGCCCTCCAAAATGACACAGAAAGTCWCTTCTCCAAATTGTCCTTAACTCAACTACAAAAAAAATGTCCTGGATTTGACTTTATAGGAGCTGTATGTGTAGTTTGTAGTTTAGGAGYTGTATATGTGTTGCTCTTTTTCTATTTAGTGAGTATATTGTTGTGTGTTTGAGAGGTGTGCATAGCAGGGTATATGACATTACCACCTACATTATATAGGATTRTTTGTTTGGAGGGGAAAAGGCATGCATGACCAGAATTTGTCTCCTCACCTTTGGAAATGACATAGTATAGATATATACTGTAGATATGAGGGGTATATGTTCTCAGAGAGCCTCAGAATTAGAGCATGGGGGAACTACTGATTAGAGAAGCTTGTTTGTCTGTGTAGGGATCAAAGGGGCACAACGTGGTCTCATGGTAACACTCACCATTTTATAATTTTAAACTCCAATTAAGTGTTGCAGAATAATCTTCAACGTTCCATCTGGCAGAAGCAAGGAGAGCAGTTAACAACATTAATCAAGGCTTGAAGTAGACAGGTTCAAGTACTGCAAGCTTCGTTTAAAAATATGAGCTGGGGACAGACTTAGGATTTGAGTAACGTCCCAAAAACACATGCAGTGCAAGAAAGAGGAGCCAACTTTGACTCTTGAGCTCTTTTTTCACCCTTGAACTGCTGGCATTTTCCAGACCAGCATGTTGTCATTTGTTACYAGTTGCTCATATCATACCTTGGATTAATAGTGAAGCATAAGAAAGGCAGCATAATCACATCTTATTAAAACATCCCTTTATTGCCAGGCTCCTGGGAGGCACTTAGGAAAAAATCCGTGAATTTRGTTGTCATGTCATAATGGTTTTAAGAAGGAAAATTTAATCTTGTTTCTTTTGAACTGTTTGACGACTGATACTGAAAATCACCAACACATTTTTACATATGATGTATRGTATAGAAGAGTATAAGCTATGTATCATTTTTCTTTATGCTTCTGCTGAAAAGCACAGAGAAATAKTTATTTTGGCAAAGAGAACATGCTTAACACACTCAGAATGCTGTGTTTCTACATAAATCTAACAGATATACATACATATAGATCCATGTATATCCTTGCTGACTAAAAGCATAATCAACATTTAATGTGGAGGAACATCTTTGACAACACCGCAAGAAGGGCTCTATGTAGTTGCCTTAGTCTGTGGACAGTCTCTACCAGTACAAAGAAAACCTGACTACTGTTTCAATTTGGTGTCATAGAGTACTTGTTATAATAGTAAAAGCTATGAGGGAACAGAAGGTCAAGCTTACTGTGTCATTTCCTTGGTTCRGTTAGAACTAGGAGAGACATTATACAGCATCTTTTTCAATGTATCAGAAATTTTCTATGAGTTTTAATAAATTTTAATAGTGTCAGTAATAAGTTCTATAAAAATCTAAATATATAGCAAAAGATCTCATTTTTTAATTGAAAACTAAACAAATTCAGGTGCCCTAATTTCTGGCTCAGCTTAAACAGCTTCTTATATGTTCATTCTTGGCTTTTTTTTTCAGCTTACTGCAGAAAAAAAAATCATCTATTTGCATAATTGGTTGTTTTAGATAGTGTTTAACTTATACCAGAGGAAGTCAAGGGAGTTTTTCCAGCAAAATGCTTTACCCTGGGAAAGGATAAAGGCACTAATTGTGGTCAAAACCAAAACACAATATTACATTACTTTTAAYTCTATCTTTACATTCCACTGGTACTTTCATATGTTTTTACTTATASTTTCAACCAAACAACTGACATTCAAGGAGATTTTATGTTTTCTGTATATGGATACAGTGTGTATATATTTCCAAGAAATGCTGAGAAAACCAAATATACAATGCTTATTTATAGATATAAGTTTTAACTACAGAATTAAGGCATCAGAGCCTTCTGAAAATCTTACTTTTGGCATTTTGTTTAAGTTATAACTTTATATGTTATGTTATAACTTTATACTAAGAGTATTCCACTGCATGTGCAACACTTGCTTTCTTAATATAGTTTTCCTATGTATATGATTAAAACACAGTGCAGGAGTTGCAGATGCTTGTAGCAAAATGTCATCTGCCACATATTTGAAAGTGATAATCTCATTAAATGAAGCTATGCAAATAATTTAAAATCAATTCCCAGAGATCAATATTAAAAAATGTGGTTTAATTATTCTTTTACACTTTGTTGAAAAGATAGAATGAGTAGTAGATAGTCAATAGCTTTTTTTCATAATGGATATTTAAAAATCAGAATAAAATCTATTAAAACTATTTAGGATAGGATACATAAGACATTTCTAATCTTCTTGTGCTTTCACTGTGCTGGCATACTGGTTAAGATGGSTAAGAAGTTTCTGGAGGAGATACACGATTGTGGAAGGAAATAAATTTGATTTTTGCYTTTTTTGGCTCCTGAAACAAGAGAGTAATTGGATTCAATTCAGCTCTGYTATTGTAGTAGAATCATATTAAAACTTGACCAGCAGAAACTGACCATAACTGATTCTGTATTTAAATGAAAGGAAGAAGTGAGTGGAAAGAGATCATTTGGACTTACTGAAATCAATACAGCTTGTCAGCTGATATAGATATATAAAAGGTCAATAAGTCATTACCTTAAACATCTGGATTTTTGAGAATTTTATAGACTAAAAATAAATAACCTTAAGCCCTTGAGGAAATTCACAGGCAATTAAGGAGATTGTCTAACGCCAGAAAAATATTAGAGTTCAACTGAGGGTGAAATGCCTGCTTTTCATTTCCCCTTTCTCCTGACTATTTTCAGGTCAAAGTTTTTCTTATTTGAATTTTAATTAGGCAAAACCAATGGATACAGTAATATTGTCTTTGGCTGAACGCATATCATATTCTCAAGCTATGTATAGTTCTTTTAATCTATCTATTTTTATGAAATTTGAGTAATTCTTATGATATAAATCTGGCATTCAGTTTTTATAAAAAGGAAATAATGCATTATTCAAAATTCTCAGAATTAATTTATATTTACCAGCAGTTTTTTCCCCAGTGTTCCAGGTTTCAGTTGACCACAGCTAAGCCAAAGCAGTAAATCACTAAGATCTGACATCTGTTTCAGTCTATTTAACTTCCCAAATAAACATCCCAACTGTGGTACCTCYGCTAGGTTGAGTGACCTCAACCATGGGAAAAAGTAGTTGGAGCTTTATCCAGGCTCCTATTATTATTCATCTGAGMTGGAAAAATGTTATATGTGCTGCACACTGACTCCYAGCCAAGAGCTGGGATTCTGAGGGRAAAATGCAGAGCTAGAACCAAATCTGAAAGCTTCTGACCGTTTGTTTTTAGAACTGAAGCAAAAGGAAAATATAGACAGTATAAAAAGCCACTTCCTCCTATTAAGCAGCACAATATCTCAAAAATATCTAAATGGTAAGAATTTCTTTACACATCATTTTAAGTATCTTTGTGGCAACATCATTTGTAAAAATGAGCAATTCACTAATTGTCTTTCCTTTCGCTTTCTTACTTGCCTGGAAACACAGGCCAAATCCTTTTGAGCTCCCCACTGAGTTACAGCAATTGACTGATAAGCAATGTGGTCGCCTGCTCAGGGTTAGATGCATGTGGTAACAAGGTGATTTCAATGAGGGAAGTCAGCTGCCCTGTTTTAGCAACAGAATCCTTAGTTTGATGCTTACATGGGGCTTTTCATTAAATTCATTAATCTTCAATACTGCCTCTGCAAAAGAGACATAGTGCTTGATGAAAAGGTCTTTTCTTAGGATCAGTTAGTCTAATGGTATTGAGCTTCCATTAAAAGAAAGTATCTGTTTTGAATTTCTGTTATCTCCTGAGAAAACTCATCTGATTTCCCTTTTTAGTTTCCCAAGCTAATCTTCACCTTTGCTTTCTCTTTCTTCCAAATATGTAAAGATACTGGTATAGCTRCTTCTTCCTACACTGACCTAATCCCTTCATTTTACTAGAGTATTCATTTTACTAAGTACAATTGAAAAAGTCGATAAAAGGAACCAATATGTAAACTCAGAAGCATGCATAGGATGTTAGATTTTAAAATCTGTACTGGAATCTAAGTGAAAGCACTGTAATGCACTTCACATAATTATATCTCTATCCTGTACCTTTTCAGTTYATTCTCCTGAATCAGTAACTGGATATTCTAAGTATTAGCATCATGTTAATACTTGTTAATATAAGAAAGCTAAATGTCCTGAGTATTATCAAAAACTGTCAGTCAACAAACATGAACAAGARTATAAACAAAGTTTCTGGTAGAGAGGGAGTGAGAGTACTACACATGAATACCAACTTATTTAGTTAGCTAAATTATCATAGCTCATATATTTCTTTGCAGTGTTAAAGTTGCTTGATAAAATGATGACCAAAGCAATCAATTCCCATCAGTAAAATTCAGCTTGACATTTGCCATGAGAAATCCATTAAYGCTGCTTTAGATGGTTACCATTGAACACAACTTTCACAAAATTATTCTTCCAATTATTGGATATCATCCTGTTTTCACTGGGAAGAATGACGATGCCCTAAGGATATCAGCAAGATAAAATTTACCCATTTCAGAACCAGGCATATCTTTTGATTAGTTGTCAGTCTTTCTAAACTGCAGTTTAATACAGTTTAAGATGAMCAAATACATATAGAAGCATTGGAGCATGACTCTGAAGTTGCTAGAGATCTGATTGAGTGTTAATATAATAATTTTCTGTGTTTTTTTTATTGCACCTTTATGAGTTTTCTGTGTGGATAAACAAATATTGATTCAGASGTTGCCTAGGAATTTAAGTCTTTGGCTTATAGTCACAATATCACCTTTATTTTATATCTATGGTTCTATTACTGACAGATAGTAGAAAAGTCAATTCTTCATTTTAATAGGATTAGGATGAAGCTTGAGATGGAAGGGGAATAACTACCCAGAATTAATTGGAAATCACTTGCTAAAGTATTTTCATATAAGAAAAGCCAGTTTGTCATTCGTATTTTCTTCTAAATATATTGAATAACACAAACTTTACAAAAGCATTGCAAATATTCTCTTACACTAAAACTATATTACAAAAAAAAAGTCCAAATCTTTGCCCACTTGTACATCTAAGGGTATATCTGCTTGTATGCTGGTATATCTACTGGTATATCTATCCATCCTGAGCGGCAGATTAAGCTCACAGCCTGGATCTCATCCTGAGACAGATTAGAAGTGCTCACATAGATGAGCAACAGTTTCATTCAAGAGATGACAATTAGCACTTCAATACTGCTAACGTGTTTCAGCAACTCCTGATCTACTTCTCCTGTACTGCTGCTCTCGTGCTTGACTGCCTCAAAAATCCTGAGCATCCACGGAGCTGCTGTCCAACTGCCTGGTGAGGGGAATTCCTGCTCGGAGGAGCTGTCAGCTTGCTCAAATGCAAAATATTGTGGGTTTAGATTCAAGGTGGATGAAAGTATCAATACTTTCAACACACGGAGATATAAAATATGACTGGATTAAGAGTGTGTTTGGTTACTGTCCAAAAGATTTGTTCAACCATATGTTCATTTTAGGAATCATAGCTATTGGTAAAACCCTAAAATAAAGAAATGCAGATTTTGAGAAACTAAATGATCAGTAAAGAAGATTCCATAGAAGACTTTCAGTAGTGCATTCACTGAATTCATGCACTAAATTCATTCAGTACTATCACTTGAGTGTCAGACGCAATGCATGCTTGTGCTTATTATTGCATTTTTCGTCTATCTACAATATTTTAATGTGACCTATAATGTTCACACTGTTTCTCTATTGTAGTCTTCCATATATAGTTTGTATCAAAATTAAGTAGCCTTGTTTGCTTAGAAGACGGATCAGCTCATCAGTACTCTCACCAGAGTACGTAAATACCGGTTTTAATTTCTCTCTTTTCCTTTGAAACAGGCCTCTTGGAGTCTGTTGTCACACTTAAGGACTCCTGTGCTGAAGATAAAATGGGCTACTAAAGGTAGATAAGAAGATAAAAGGTAGGAACAATGTGATTTTTCTTTGCTTTAGGAAGACATCTCTAAAGAATGAAAGGCTGTTCACAGCCTCTCCTGTGCACTTCATAAGGACTCAGTGACATACCTATGTTAGAAAAAATGCTTTTGGAGCTATGTTTATTTGTGTTTAATGTGCATATGGAGAAAGTGTGAAATATCTGTCATTTCTAAACTGGTTGAGTACCTGAAGCTAGTGCTAAACTCATAGTACTAAAACTTATGTGGATCAGTGTCTAAGTAGATGTTTACCACCTTTCACAATCAAATCAAAAGATGATGATTATATTTAATATCATCTCTTACAATTGTCCTTTGCTGATACTGGCTATTTTAATGTATTATCTGAACAAGCCATAGAAGAGAATGAAATGTATGAACTAAAAGAATGGAGAGTGGTCAGAGAGAAATTAAAATGAGTTCTCTGGAGTTAAATGAGAGTCATTTACAAGAAGCAATTACTTATATCTGCGAAATAGGGTCACCATGAGTAATGCTTGTGTACAACGGAAAATAATTTGGCAGTTCAGACATTGGTTCAGATGCAACAGTGTCTTCCTATATAAGATTTCTAGTTATGATTTTTAAGCACTTTTACCTAGTTACTATTTTGTGTTATAGTATTCATGTAGTTGGTAGTGAGAGAAAACCAGCTAAGGTATAAATAATAATGATAATATTCAGTACTTTTCCCTAGAATGGAAAGTCTCACAAAAGTGGTGAGGATAGACATGTCTGTATCATTAAGCAGCATCTGGAGAAAAGGTAGAATACTTCACTTACCATTTGTGAGTAAAGTCAGATGCACAAATCATTAATAACATTTGCATAGATATGTACTGTGCACAACAGCCTTTTGTTACCTGTTCGCTATAGCTGACTTTGATTTTTCATTATCAAGCTTCTGGCTTTTGAGGAAATGAAGAAAGAAGTGAGAAAATTGAAAAGTACCTAAAGGTAGGTTTCAGTATTTGCCTTAGGTGTAAATAGAATTTAATCAAGAGACATGAAAAACCAGGTTTCTGGGTAGGTATGCTTCTATAGATGGTAATAATGAGTATACAAATAGGATCTAGAGAGATAATTACAAGAATGATTAACAAGTTCAAGTAGCATGATAAATTATTCAGAGCTAGAAGTATTCTTGCTAACTCAAAATACAAGAGAAGAACTCTAGAGCCAATTTGGAAAGCCAAAAGGAGAGAGAAAACTCTATAAACAATATACGGCTTTGAAATTCACTGCTTTCTTTTGTAAACCTGAGTTTAAAAAAATAGACCTCTTATTAGCTAAGGAAGATGAACTGCTGTTTCATTGTACTATGTTTTTTTTCCCAGCTAAAATAAAATGCAGCCATAAGAATTTTTATATTACAATTATGTGAAGCAAATACAGTCAATTTTACATCATCTGGATTTTGCTTGATTTTTTTGAGCTCTATCTTTTACTAAGGTACTATGGATCAATAATATTATTTGTATTCTAGTGGCACCTAGACTCCAAGTCATGAGTCAAGATCCTCTCTGTGCTGGATTTGGTAGAGGTAGCAAAGAAAGGAAATGTTTTCACACTTGGAAATGTTCATAGATAAAAATGAGATCTTGTTGGTATGGCTTGCCTTTTATGAAGCATTGGTTCATTTCYTTCTTTCAAAAGAACCAGAAATAAGAAGACAAATGGGTCCCTAAAGTTCTCTTTCAAAGGTTAGCTTTTCCTCATACAGTATAAAAAGTACCTAGTTCATTCAAAAGTGCATTCTCCTAAAGTTTCTTACTACACTAAGAGGTGCAATGTAGARCTTTGCTGGCCAGCTGATGCCATCTACTGGGGTCTGTCTAAAGAGCTGAAGTGACACAGCATATTTTTCCAGGGGAATTGCTTGGTGTCAGTTGATGCTAAAGCTATATTTAACCAAGATTTTTATGTCTGATTCTCAATTTCCAAAGTAACAAAGTCATTGCATAGCAAGACAATAGTCTTTTATGTGTGTTTCTTAGTTGATTGTCATTATTTGTGCAATTTGAGCAATTTTGAGGTCYCTAACAAAAATCAACAGCAGGTTTCAGAGTCTTTGAATATAAGTTCCAGTTATTGATGTTATTAAATACTTCARCTTCATGTATTCAATTTTAAATATGTGATTTGTATTTGTTCTACAAAACACTTCATACATAGAAGTTAAGAATCATCTGTTGTATAACAGACAAGTTGCAAAGCTGGACACATGCTTACATCATTTGCTGCACTTGCTCTAGCTAAATATTTGTTGAAGGGCTTTGCATAGTTGAACAAAAGAGGGAAGTGCTTGGATTCTAGTAGTMTAGTGATTTGGAAGAGAAGAGTCTTCATTTAGACTGAAGTGGAGAAATTGTGGTGGACAGACTTCAGTGTCTTTCCAGAGAATTCGTAATGTCCTAATGGAGAAGTACAACTCTCTGGGACACCTCACTGCTCCATGACTCCCTGGCACAGGAGATGCCAGAAGAAAATGAGGAGGACAGAACAAGTCAGAGGAAAGGGCGTGAAAGGGATGTTATGGGTGAGGATTCCAGAAGGCCGCAACAGAGATCTCCTCTCTTGTATGGATGTATGTTAGTTTTTTTGTTCTTTCAGTTATGGAGTTGTCTTTTTTAAAGTAATTAGATCAATAATGTAACACAAAAGTTATTGCTTTAAGACCAGAAAATAAAGAAGTGAGAAAGGATGCAAATTTTCCTTAAAAAAAAAAAAAGTTGAAGTTGGAGTAAAGTGACAGAAACTTACAAACTGAAGAAAAGAAAAAGCCTTTGTATTTGATAATGTTGTTATTTCTTCCTAGTAACACCTTTTGTTAATCACACCACTTGATGAAGCAGTATTTTGATTTACCATGTATATAGATGGAGAAAAGGGAAAAGTTGTAAAAGTTTCTTTTAAATTTATTCACTTAGTTATTTAATGGGGGTCTGCATCTATCAAGGAGACATGGAATTACTACAGATGGAGCTAATGTATCGTAGAGGTCCAAGAGACAGCACTGCTAATAGTCCTCAGTGCAAGCTGAAACAATTCAGATGATAGCTAGTGGGCCCAAGGGCTAATATCCCATCYAGGAAGCACGTTGAATGTTTGGGACAGATGGAGAGAATAACAGTCCACTTAAAAGAATTAACCTGTTTTTCTGCTGTTGTTCAAATAAGGATCTGTTCTTTTTATAAATCTGCACACACACTATTTCCTTCAGATGCTTGACTTAAATAAGCCTTGACTAAGTTTGATGAGGCAATTGGAAACTCATGATCCCTGCCTCAACCTTGTCCTCCTTGATAGCCTGTGCTGATTAGAATTGCTTAGATTAGTGCAATTTGCTGAAACACTACCAGGATGGAATTCCTATAATGACTACAACAAGAGACTCTTGCATATGCTATAGTGAAACCCTATGATTATTATTAGATCTGTGAAGCCCATCATGTAAATGATAAATCTAGGTTGTCTGTCTGAATTCTACATAATACAATAGCTATGTGTCTTAAATGTCTTTAGGGGAAAGAAGGAGCAATCACTGTATGATAAATTCTTCTTTTTTTCAGACATATTATGGTCTTTGTCCTACACCTTCTGACCAGCAATTAATTCCTAGTACCCATTACTGTTTGCGTCATGCATTGATTGCAGTGAAATGACAAATGTCTCCCGTATTACTGCAGAAGTATCATTTGTATAATTGTATTTCTGCCAGACTCGAGGTCTGTTGCTGTATCTAACTTCAAAGTATATTTTCTTAATGTATGAAGTTTGCTGGTGACATTTTTAAAAATTTGATTGAAAAGTTAAAGTTTTTGGCTGCCTGCCTTGTGTTGAAAGGAGCAAATAGCTTCTCTTTTTTTTTTTTTTTTTTTTTTTCCTTTTTTTTTTTTTTTTTTTTATCAAACTTAGTATAGCTCTGATTGCTCTCATTCCTTTGGCAGGTCTGAGAGAGCAATAGGATTGTGCACATATGCTTTTAAGTATTTCATTAAAATCTCTGCTTGCCTATGCTATTTCGGTATTTTAATAATATTTTGGTGATATTTCATTCCTATTCTTTATTCTTATACATCTACAGATTTATCATGTTACTATGTACAACATTATCTTAGTATGGCATGTGGGTATTCCATCTACTGAATTTAGGAAAATACATTCCTTTCATTAATTGAAAATAAAATGGGACCAGAGTAGTAAATGTTTCCATAAAATTTATTCTCCCTGTTTCAGTGTCTCTCATACCTTGGTGACTTACTGGATTGAGATAAAATACATAGCAAATAATTTTCAGTAAAATAAAAATTGAGAGTAAATATTTAAATTCAACCATTACTTTTGCTTTCAATGGAAAGACAAGCTACTCATACACAGCTCGGAAAGGAATTTTTTTTTTCCTTCCTTTCAGTTAGTTTTCAGAGATAATGTATAATAAACATACAATACTTAGGCATGATCATTTCATTTTATAGATGTTCTGAATGATAATACAGATCTGGTTAGGGCATTCTCTGTTTATAATTAAAACCTACTTTGGGTCAAGCATATAACAAATATAAGTAATATAAACTTTGAAGCAATCAGGCTGTTGGATATCATATTGTCATTTTTCCTCCACCTGAGATGCATGTAAATAGAGAAATAAAGCAGTAAATAAAAGAGGGATATTTGGATTTAATGACAGTACAATAGTTATTTTTTCAGGAAATCATAATTAATTAATGATAATTTCAAAAGARGGGAAAAAAAATCTATTCCATTTCCAAATAAAGGATGGTTGTTGGTATCAGAATGTGAGCACGAAGCAGCCACTAAGAGTTTTTGAATACTGAAATAAAACCATTTCCGGTTGTATCTTGGTTCTTTAGGCAGCAGGAGAAGATTTACTGCTGTCCAGCAATAAAAGAAGCAGCAGCTTTGCTTCTGGCCAATAATCTAAGTGGGAAGGAAAGAAAAGAAAAGATGAAAAGGAAACTGTGTTTGGATGTATAATAAAATCCTGCTGCAGGAARGGCATAATAGATTTCAACATAAGGCTACCAAAAGGCTAAGAATGAACTTATCACTCATTCTTACAATCCAGTGACAGTTATCTTAATTAGTAATAGACCAGGCTGCACAAGATGTGCAACTTCAAAGTTTAARGAACAAGTAAAAATAAACAGTTAAGAGGAAATCATAAATTATGTAATGTGAATAAWACAGATCCAGAACTGAATTAGAGACAAGTTAAATCACTTCATGATGTTTTACCTGCCCACTTCCTCATCGTAACTTATTTCTTGCCTACTTGACTGTGCTTATGATCTTACTGTTAACTATTAGTGATTTCACATGTCATAACAATTTTATAAATAATTTTTTTAGGGGGTTGGGAGTGGAAGGATTCTTTGTTAATGAGCAACTGACCTGTTTCTTTATCCCTGAGGGTAACCTAGAACTTTGACTCTTGTGACACGATAATCAAACTGCTCTAGAAGAAATGACCTCTACTGAACTGTGTAACTGGGGGAAGCTGTTAAAATGTGGCATGTATTAAATCCTTCCTTCATTTGACTCTCTGCTTCTTCCTATGGTTATGTGGTCAATCTTATTTCATGTTGGGACTGTAGTAATAMATGCTTTGCAGATACAAAGCAGGAGCAGGAACCTCTACAGCTCTGGCTCCAGGCTGGGTGCTCTGCAAGGCAGGTTACCTCACATGGGAATATATTCAACACTATTTCACTTTGAGTTTCTGCAGAGAGRGGAGGTACTCCTGGCCCACATACTTGTAAACTAGTTCAAAGTGAAATGGTCAACTGAGTGAAGCCATGTATTGTTCTACATTTTTCACCATTTACTTCACACTTTAGAGAAGGAATGAATGTGTAAATAGGACAATTTACACCTGTATGTCTGTATTTAACGAGTCAAGTTCATCCATAGACTTTTGGATTACCACCACTATTTTGCTTAACTTTCTTCTTGATCAGTATTCAGAAAAGAGAGTTGGAACTTCCATGCATAGGTAGTGGAGGAGATCTAGCAGCTCACTTCATGGCATAAATCTGGACAAATATTCAGATCTGTTACATGCAAATTGCATAGCTACATAACTGTGCATGCACTTGCTTTGATCTGAAATCAACATAAATCAGTATTTAGAATAAAAGTGATCATTCTCATCTTGTTCTAGACTTTGTTCTACAAACATGGATCCTTTAAAGCTAGACCAGAGAAGCTAYGTGTTGCCACAATGAAGCAGCTGAAGCAGAAATACTGCGCACCCCAGCAGCCCGGGACAGCCCCGCTGTCCTTCTGCTCACCCTCCTCCTGCAGGGTTACGCTGCACAGTGTCCTAAGCGTGCAGCAAGCAACCCGAGGCATACAGGARAGAAGGCGGAACAGGTGATGGATTTCAAACAGCAATTGGAATGCATTGGTGGTTAGTGAACCTGGCTGATCTTATTTCATAAAGGAACACAGGTTAATAAGATGAAAACAAGCTGTTGCAGGCTATACCTAAAACTGCCTCATTTTTAATTTAAAGATTCACATGGTAAAATAAGCACTTAGAAGAGTAATATAATTTAGAATAAGTAACATGCTAAAGGGCATGTTTCTGCATGACTTCCTTTAATAACTGCAGTCTGMAGCCTGATTCAGCCTTCTAGATTATTGCAAACTAAGTACTTTTGTTTTATATAGCTGTACAGTATTCTGTTTTAYTCTTACTATAGTAAAAATGTGGTTTTTGTTGTTGGCCTCCTAAGTGGTAAACATATACTAGAAAAGATACAAGAGGAATAACATTGAAATTAGTACATTTGAGTTGGAAAAATTCAGATACCTGAAGAACTAAAGAAATTTTAAAATAGAGTAGACTTATGTTATCTGTTGTTTAGAATACAGATCACTTTACCATAATAAAAGCATTGAAAAGTTAATGAGATAATTGGAATRCTTCTGTTATGTAACTTGACTCTAAACCATCTAATACTGAATAGTGTCAAGAGAAATAAATTTCAGTTTTAGTTGTCATTTTTATTTGAAAAGGCTATTTGCCTTATTTAGTTGCTTTTTTCTCATTAAAATATATTGTTCCCGTGTAGTTTTWGAGAGGTAAATTTAGTAATTATTATGGAAATATACCTTTATTAAATTGTGAATTTAATTCAGTAAGAGTCCCTCTGAAGATTGGAAACTAATACTGACTTTGTAGGGAAACTTCAAATAACTGAACTGTGGGGAATTCACCCAGGAGCATGCAGATTTGGTGTGACTGCAAGATAGATCATCTGGGAAATCGTTGTTTTTAGACACTGACCACTGACAAGCTGTGAAGGCTGTTTGAGCCTATTTGACTTTTATTTGTTTATATATAAGGCATGAATCTCAGGTCAACTATTGCACCTCAAATTAATTTAAAGTAATTTACTCCCTTATTTAAAAATGTGCCTTGTTTTGAATTGTTTACCTTCTGTGAAATTTCACAAAGCTCTTTTTTTTTTGACCTTTTTAAGCATGTCTTTCTGATTCTGAGCTTATAAAAACAACAAAAATCCTTTGTTTTAATGTCAGCRGTATATTTATTTCAAAATTCTTTAKTAGRATRTGAYGCACTTTGAAAATGATRCCTGAATTTTAGTAAGCACTCCATCACACCAGGATATTTATCTGAAAACCTGGTCTGGTACAGATGAAACAATATAGGAAACACTTGTCTGTTACTGGAAAGCATTTGCTAACATGAGCAAACCTCTATTTAATTTTGGTTGAAATAATATGGTATGAATGACAGTGTTTGATTAAAAGCAGCAACACTAAATTCTGTCATCTTTTTAGTGTCATSGGTCAACCCTTAAGGGTAATGTAAATTCTGCTTAAAAAAAAAATGGAGAAATCCATGAAATATGACCACTTTCAGTGTATGTTGGAGGGAACATTTCAAGTTACTGCTTTCTCGATAGTCAGGATCTCCAGTACACTGGCTCACATATTTATAGTTTCATATTGGGAGAGAGTTTAGATGGGTCTTTTTATGATGGTATGGAAAATGGGCAAAATTCATTTAATTCTGATTGAATACAAGCTGTCATCGTTATCTGTTCTAGATACAGAGATAGAAATGTAAAAATCTTATTGTGTGCAGTTTTTCCATGTATGTGTGTAAAGGGAGAAATTACATCAGGTGCATTTATTCACAAAATGTGCTAGCTCTGAATCATGCACCTTGCTTGAGGAGATGCAGCAGTCCAGGAAGGCTAGAGACACCTAAATAAGGGGCTCAGTAAAGAGTCTGTGGTTGGGAATCRGGGGGCACGAACAAGGCTACCTACCATGGAATGAAATTGCTACTTTAAAGCTCTGTTCATTGAAAACATTAGGCAAAATGCAAACAGATCTGTGCTGAAAAAAACGTTAAAAATATCTTGCACATGCAGCTAAGATTTGATCTGAAGTGAGGCATTTTGAGACATATGGAACAACTCCTATTTACTGTTTCTGGACTTTCAGTGCATGCAAAGTCTTTCAAAATTGGCATAGGATAGTTCTGAGATAAGTTAGAAATAAAACCACGTGCACCATATGTACATTAGGGATGCATTAGTTTTTATTCTGTCAGACAGATGCAGCAGCAGAAGATAGGCAGCTGTTGCCATCTCAGGCTGAAGCACTTGCTGGGGAACCTTGGCATGGGCTTTTCAACCAAAGCTTTCATTGTGGCCTGCAACATGTCAGGTGAAGACCTGAAGCTGTGGTATAATATCTACTCACCAGTAGTGCTCCACYTAACTAGCAGAAGGCTGTAGCAGTAACAATATTACAATATAAATTAAATAATTATGTGTGATATGTGATTGATAGCACATATTCCCAATTTTATATGCTTAATTTGTTATTACTTTGCTACTATTGTGTCAGTAGATGGAATATTTCCACTGGGTTACTGTCTCTTCTCACCACTGGGTATAACTTAGTGAACCATAASGAAAGCCTGGTAACCCAGGTTTACAAGGAGGATTCTGAACTGCTGTTTAGACATGCCAAATAATATCCATATTTTGTTTTTTTCACAAKAAGGGCTATTTTTTTGGAGGAGGGGAGGGAAATGAGAGGGAGAATTTGGGCTGARGAGTAAAGATTTAAAAATAAGGATGATTAGTTGTATTATTTGGAACAAGARTAAGTGTTTTGGTTTGACTGTAGAACTCCTGGTGGTGGTCTCTTTTTTGAAGAACTTTCATTTTTGGAGTCATCTAGCTATTTTACAGGAAAATATCAAGGTCAACTTCAGAATAATTAACATGACTTAAACTTTATTTGCATTTCCTGTCTAGACTAGACCGAGTTTAAATTCAGATGATGTGTGAAGTCAATTAATATGGCATAAAAATATATTCAGGCCACTGTATTAATTCCTGAGAATTTTTTTAGACACTTTTAATACCCAAGCCACAAAAGGCTAAGGATATAAATTGTGAGGTAAATGGATGAAAATAATTATTTATATTAATGTGCTTTTGTTACTTGAACAACCCCATTTTAATATCTTTTGTTGCTCATATATTTAAAATAACATGTTTCATATTATTTCTGTAGATAGTATACTTAATGGAACAATTTTGTAAGGAGACTAGTAATTATAAATGATTAGGTATTTAAAAATATATTAATTCTGTAAGTAAAGTGTTTTATATGAAAAAAGATGTGGCTGAAGAAAAGCAAAATATGTGATTATTTCTTGTTTAAGAGAGTATTTCTTCAAAATATAGTAGATCATAAATTGAATTAATTCTTCCAAGCATTTTTAATGACTTTTGGGAATTAAATAATTCTCAAAATTTCATTATTAAAGATTTTTAAAAGTGTGTCAGTCATATTTTCTGTCAAGATGGCAAAGATCCATTTCTGACACATCTCAACCTTTTGATCTTTGGATTAAAAGAGATGCATCTCAGCAAAATAGAAGGCAAACGTGTACCTGCAAAACAGTTATTTAATCTGCTTATTTTCTATCTCAGTTTCCCTGTGATATAAATTCATTTTGTTAGGCAGACTCAGAGTAAGATGGGAAGTAGTATTTCAACTCTGCTTAACTTKAGTGAGACTGAAATCCCATAATATGTCCAGTTTGGAACAGAGTGCTTCAGGAAGGAGGTGAACTGTGGGCTGTTTGAAGAAAGCCCACAAGACAGCTTCAAGAGAGATYGGAATGTATCTTTTGAATACAAAATAAATCAAGTAAGGCTGTGTAGCCTAAGGAAAGAAGACAGAAAACAGGAGAGTTTTAGTTCTTATTATTCAAATACTGTTACTGTAAAGGGTGGGTGCACATTACTCCGTCATGATTAAAATGAGAATAAAGGTATTAACAGGGAAGTTTGTGGTTTGACATAACAAGAACAAATACTGTAGGGAATAGTAGGCTATCATGAAAATGGGATGCCTTGGGAGGTTACAGAGGCTCCAAATTTGGGAATACAAACGAGCAAGGTTGACAAATAGCTGTCTGAAATGACACAGCTGTTGTTTCTTGGGGATAGTATATCTCTTAAGTACATCTCTTTGCAGCTTTTTWAAATCTTATTTTATTCTGTGTACTTAATCTCTGTGCCCAGAACTACATGTCTCTTGACTGCAGAACACAAAATGCCTTTTAGAGATAAGTGTGTATGAAATGGGAACCTAACTTAGTTTACTTCATGTGTTTATTATAGCCACCAATATTAATATAGCTCAGGTTTATAGCCCTCATTTTTGTGACTAGCATGTCTAACTAGAACAGGGTTCAGCTTCTTTTCTCCTTGTTAACAAGTGAATGAATTATTGTCATTCCAGAATAGGAGAGAAAGGAAGAAAGGAAGAACGAAAGAGGATTGAGCTATTCTGTTGAAATCTCTTGGAAATTGTAGGAGCAAGTCCATACTTAACAAATATCCAAACTGCGTGCTTTGAAATACTGTGGATTTTTAAAACTATTTATTAGTTAGCCAAGTGTATCCATAAATATATTTTCATTTTTCCATTTCAAAGTTAGATTCTCATGAGATATGGGAAAGGCTTGCACAGCAGGAGGGAATGGAGAAACTGAAATGCCATTGAAGCCGGAGTAACGTGCTAGTTCCTTTTTAGGGCAAGAAAGCTTGGAAAATTTGATGATRTAATGAAAAGATAACATATTCTATCATATGAAATCCTCAACAAAATACAGCTGAGAGTTTTGCATGGTTTTTCTGTGGTTATTTGGGATTGTTTTMCTGTGKTATGACTTSATTTCTGCAAATGTGTTGTGTAACTATCACACCTATTTTAAGCTATACATACACATACATATGCRTGCCCACACACACACCTTTCATCGTAGACTGAATAAATAGCTTATTTTTCATTATGATATTTGAAAAAACTGTGGATTCTCCCTCCCTGTGTTCTKCCAAAACCTTTCAAGGAAAGCAAATAATTCTAGACATCTTTTCTATGAAACATCTCTGAGGGCACCCACATTAATGYTAGCTCTAAACAGTACATGTGCACATTGAAAAATACGCAGGAAGATAATATTAACATCATAAACCCCACCAGATAGACYAGATAGACTGTTTTAGACTCTTCAGTTTGGCTGCTTATGTGAGCAGAGAAATCCTATCAAATGACTGTATAATTCACTAATATTTTTAGATTACAACYCTGTGAACCTGTCTCATTAAACTGGCAGGTTTTTTCATCATTTTATTGGGGAAATTAGTTCAACCAAGATTCTTACAGTAATTGTGAGTATTCAGGTATTTAATTTAAAATGTCACTGTAAATAAATCATTGAAATGACCATTTGTTTTTGGTTTTTAATTCAAAGAGTTCGAAGGAGGATCTTGCTGTGTTATTTATTCATCTAATAATTAGAATTTCTAGCCATATACATGTTCTTATAAACAATCAGGACATGTTACCTTTGTAATGCAGAGAAGGAAATATTTGAAGCTTAATGTTACTCAGTAAGTATTGGATTTTAATTAATAACTGTGGCACAGTTATTCAGATAAGAATACTACTTTTTCAAATGAAGTAAATTAAAGTGCATTGTGTGAATTATCACAAAGACTTCCTCCTGGACTGTGCTAGATAAATATTCATTAAGTAAGATCAACACTTGCAAGCAGAAGATAAGCATTATCAATATGGGAGGCTCTTTGGGAGAGAGAAGATTTGTACTGATGGCTTGATGTGACAACCTAGAGCAGAGGGCTRCTGTAGGGAATGACTCTCCAGCAGATCATTTCCCCAGGTGGATTCCATTCTATTTGCTGTTATTTGCCATTCAGCTAAACCATTGCRTCCTGCCGTTGTTAATCCTGCTGGRCCCAAGCGGTGCTGGGAGAGAGACCAGGATTCTCTTCTGACTTATGTTATTAATAGAGTTGCTAATGAAGTCCTACCTGCAGACCTGGTTTATGTCCTCCCTATGCCATTGTCTGTGTCATCAGCATTGGGGCAGCAACTTAACTAGAAATGGTGGAGAATGAGTTGGGGTTATCGGGAAGAGGCTCAAGCAGAATTYGCCAAGGAAGCCACAACAAGTAGACCTATTTCCAAGTTGCGCTAGAGAAATCTCAATGTGGATCTGAATGCACATTATGACTGTTTCCTTGTCACCCCAATGATATGGTCAGGCAGCAACAGAGGTGAGGGGCAGCACAACCAGGACCATTTAATTTCTCCTTTTTTGAGAAATGGCTCATTAAATGGATTTTTTTTTTTGAGGATGGCTCATTAAATACAAGAGGAAGTGTTCCTTTACTAATTATATCATTTCAGAGTAAGTCAATTTTTTGTTGGAAGTTTCTCATCATATCTCTCTATTAAAGATAGTCCACGTGGTTTCAATATACTGCTGATATGCAGTGTATAATATGGCTTGTATTCATTTGCCTAAATTCTTTTAACAGAACTGTAAGCCATTTAATCTCAATTCTGCCAATCCTTTACTTAKTTTTATAAAACTGTCATAATGAAGGTGCATGTTATTTATTTTATTATTATTATTATTTAGCTAATTTATTTTTATTTTATTTTTAGCTCTCGTTCCCAATGCCTTGCTTTCCTGCTGCACCCGCTAGGGAATGGCAAGAACCTGCTATAGACCAGAAGGGATAAAAGGAAATTCCCACAGTACTGGAAGCTTCTACCTGTAACCAGCCCAGGGAGTGCTGCTCATCGTGCAAGGACACAGCAGRTGGGAGGCGTTGTGTGCAGGTCCCTCTCCCTCTCTTTGCTTTCTGTTTTGAGGATTTTTTTTTTTWTATATGCTCTGGTTTTCCTATTTTTATTCAATTGAACATTTGGGTTTAAAAGCTTTCTTGTTGCTTTGGGGTGGAGCAGATCAGGTCTCAAATATCTTTCTCTGCGTTCTGGTGACTCAGATCTTGTCATGGTGAATGAGGCCTGTTTTTCTTTTTATCTTTGGTAGTAGATTTAATTAATTTACAGTTTAGAAAAAGTCAATATTGTCAAATTAAAATAGTTACAGCTTTAGCGCWTTGCTGTTATCAGAGAGATTTCTGATTTCCTGCAGACAGGCTGCTGTGGAATCCAAAGCTGCGGTCTCCATCAAATGCAATTTCAGAAGTGTTTTAAGTATTCGTCACATGAGTTCACTTATGGAGGAAATATATATACAATCAGGAAGATTTTGTTTGCTTTAAATTAACCAAATCTGTCATAATAATAGCTACTTTTAACTGGAAATATATTTAAAGAAGAATTAAAAGATGTTTGTTGGGATCAGGCCTAAATAATCAAAATGAGCTTGATTTGTGTTTTTGCTTCTTTTATTGCGTAACTTTCTCCTTTTTATAATTATGCTTCATTGGCCTTGAAAATCATTTATCTTGAAGGGAAATAAAAAATGGAATTTCTCATAAAAGATTACATCTAGTGGCTTCCAGTTTTTAAAAAAAAAAATAGTGCTAAAGGCTAAAAGAGTTTATTGAAATTCAAAGGATGGAATCTGCAAAAGCTCAGTGCTTCAGGCTTGTTATCAGGTACCTGCATTTGGGCATYCTGACACTCCATAATTGAAATTCATTGTTTGACCTTTAGTTTATAAAAATGGTATGCTGTCATTAGCACTGACTGCTTGCTCTATTCTCTTGTCGCTTCTTAGGCCAGTGTAAACCATCTGGGATGAAATAGCCCATTTCTTGACAGACCCCAGAGTCTGTCAGTGTTAAAGCAGAAGGGGAACATAGACCTCAGTGCATTGCTGCACACTAATATTCCCAATAAAATCGTTCCTAGAATTGCTAGGAAATGAATTTTCCGTTTCATTTCCCTCCACCTACTTTTCTTTTCTGATTTCTTTTTTTTTTAGCAGATTTCATGTTCTCCATTGAGAAACCCATGTCAATACTAACATTTAAATTTTGMATGTCTAATGTACTTAGCAGTTAAGTAATTAGTTTTCTTCCTTCCCTCCTGTTGCCCCAGCAATAAGAGACGGTAGGTGTGGATTACAGTGTAATTCTTGCTATCTCATGTATCAAAATGGGAGTAAAGATGCTGTTCACTTGCTGTATTCAAGGGAATAGCAGATTTTTCTGACCTGCCACTAGGAAATGGGATTAACGTTTCCTCCTAAAATTCAGGCAGAACTGAAACTGTCCTGAGTGCTGGCTTTTCCCACCCCCTCTCCCRTTGTCTCTATCCTGTTTTCTTTGCCTGGAGAAGGGTGATTTCTCTTTGCCCAATGCCACTTAAGTAAGTTTTAAAGAAGASAMARRRRAAAAAAAAAATCAAGTCTTTAAATAAAAGACTTACTAGCTGCATATGTGTACATCTTGATCCTTGAATCTAACTTTGCTCTTAGGTCTGACTGAAACCTTAAATCTAAGGCTGTTTTATACTCTACTTGAAAGAAAAAAAAATTTGCAAAAATTGGCAGAAATTCACAATACTAAACTTCCCACAAGGTTTCTGCCATTCAATTTGGGTGATGTATTACAAGATCAACAGCTTTCTAACTTCATTTTTCCATTATTTGCAGCAGAAATGTTATTAGATATGGATTTAAGTAATGCGATTACCAGTGAGTGGTAATTTTGAAGTATCTGTGTGAGAACTGCTTGAAGAATTATTGCACTGCTGAAATCAAACCRTGATTCAGATTTAAACCTAATCTTATCATAAGCTATGCTGAATATTATCAACACCTTATTCCTTATCTAAAGTAAATGGAGAAGAAAAATACATGAAATATAGTGTGGTATTTTTCCTACATTATATTGCCTGACAAACTGAAATGAAACAATTAAACTTGTATAATTGGGGGGAAAAAGGAATTAAAGTGTTTTCTGCATTTTCAATAAGTATTGTCAAGAAAGGGCTAGTGACCAAGGTTCTGGAACTCTTCTTGGGGTAGTATTCAGGTTTTAGGTAACAGTCTAGACAATATGTARCTGAGGAGTGATTGCAGTGAATACATGATCAGCTTTGGATCTTTTCTCTCTGTCTTCCGAGGTGGCCGTGCGTCCTGTCAGCTTCTGGTTGGCTGCTGCTTTGAGGTGATTCACCTGAGTTTGATGGTTTCAGCAATTTTTCCRTGGTAAGCTTGCAAGTTCTCTTTTGCTTGGTTTGCTGGTGATTTGTTCCATTTAAGAATATTTTATTTTGGGTTTAGTGAGAGGTTTACCATAAACACAGTGAGGCCGTTTTCCATGGTGTGCTAGGATTCTCTCTTCCTGCAGATCATCTCGGTGTGGGACCAAACCGTGATCATGGGACTARGAAAAAGACTAAGCCATGGCATTTTAATGTTGAGGCTGCATTTCAGCCCCAAGTTAAATGAACATTGTGTTCACCTTCATTTATCTGTTACCTAATGTCCTGTGAGCACAAGAAATAATTCCCAGAGGCTGGAATCTGCAACATTAGCTACTCTTATCAGAAATGTCCATCTCAGTCTTGCCTCCTTTGTTCAGATCTTCGTGAGGTTGCTCTTACTCACTGTGGTCATAAGTGGTCAAAAAAGGAAAAAGGAGGAGAAGCACCTCTTTTTTTTTAGGGGCAGTCTATAATGAGCTTTCCTTTCTATGGAAAACTTTCTTAAGTAATACCAGATTTTCTGTATTGTCAAGTGTTATAATCAGACATTTGATTGACAATAGCAAACCTCTGTAACATCTGATTCAACACAGAAGTTTGTCAAAACTAGTCGTCTTTTGACATTTAGCAGATTTTACTTAGAATGTAGAACAAAATGACAGAGCCAAAATTCCTGCAGTCACTTATTAACAAAAACGTGAGAAATTTGTCATACATTTTTGTAGAAATGAAGGAAAAAAACATATTTAACTTGTTCATCTGATTTGWGTTTTCAAGATAATGCCACTCTGGTAATGGTTYAGGTAATATSMCTATWYYYCWGRRRWATAKKSATAACTGCTGGTTAGGCTAGCTTCWGAATCACATCTGGAGCTCTTGAACACTGCCTGGTGGCAAAAGCAGGTAATTGAGTTTACATATATACTGCTGCATTATATATATAAAGCTTTTTCAACTCCTTAGCAAGACAGTGAATGAAATTGTGCATACATTACAGTCACTTGTTTTTTCCATTCTGTAGCTTGAAAAAGAACACACTCAAAAGTGTTTGTGTGTGTGACATGGGAATATATTTGCTCTACTAAGAATCTTAACAACAATYCAGCAGTCTTTTTCAATAATTTCATTCTCATCTGCAGAGCAAGGAAGAGAGAGAAAAAATCATTTATGCTGTTCTAGAAGGCTCTGTAAGTTCTTTTGCTAAATATGTGAGTTTGGTGTAAAATACTAGATTCTGATTTCCCACTTGCTGGAATCCATTGACAAACCTTAAAGGTCGTAAGTAAATGATATTAAACTTGCTGATGAAAAATKATTTGGACTTCTTATGAGATGGGAATAGTATTATATTTTAGCAGTGATTCATGAGCTGAGAACTCTCAGGTCTGTTCTTGGCTCTGAGATAATTTGGATGGAAGAGATTATCGTTAGCTGTCAGATGGGATGGGAAGAATTGCAGTTCAGGTGACAGATTATGGCAGATTCTTTCAGAGTGTCAAGTGAGTCCTGAGTCATTCCCAGAAAAAATATATTCCACAGTTAGTGCAGTCCTTGCAGGACTTGAATGGGTGTTGCAGTCTTTTAAAATCTGCAATTTCTGTGCTTCCGTCTGCATTCCATAAGTGTGGATAGCAGTACTATCCTTGTGAACAGGAGTGCTGTAAAAATAATTTAGAAATGTATGAAAAACAAATACTATTTTAACATAAACCATTGAAACACCTTAGGTAGAAGTTTGGACATTGCGAAAGTTATTAGGAATTGATGTGTAWACATATAATGAGATGAGTGTTGTCTCCCGTATGTAAACTTGCATGGGAAGRATATGGGCGATGATGTTGAAGGAAGGAGGTTGAGGTGAAAATCTACTGCTAAATAAAGTTTAATTTCAAACAGCATATTTTTAAATAGTAATATCTCCTGTGTTATCTTGGATATCCGTTTGCTTCTATTGGCAGTTAAAATCCTGAGGGTGAGCTTTTAATTTAATGCTTTACATTAGAGGACTATTCTTGTATAGAGCATTTGCCTTCTAGCCTCTGCAAATAAATAACAAGCGTGCCATACATCACAGTCAAGTGAGTTCCACTGCCAAATGGATACGACTGCCTCAACCATTCTTTGTAGTACTGGAATAGGAAACATTTATTACATCCATTATAGACAGCAAAGTGATTTAAGAGCCAAAGTGGTGTCATTTATATAATGTTACAATTTTTCTTAACTCAGTGAAATAAAATAAGCGAAGGTCCAAACGGGCTCTAACTGAACATTGCTATAAACCCATGTGGTCATCTGTAGCTAAACTGGACACCTAGACAATTCCACACTGGATCTTTTTGCCTGATTTCAATATCCTTAAATTTATACTGTTCAGAATAWGAATATAGATTAATTTCTTGCCCTACAACTACCTTCCTTCAGATTGAGGAAAAACCTTGGCAGTTCCAGAAAACTGTTTATGGTAACATTGCCAATTTATTTCAGCAATGATCAATAGCCAACCATGGCCGCTGCTGTGAGCACTCATTTTGGTATTAAACGTGTTGTTGCATCCATGCTCCTTTCTATCCATTGGACCTCGAGAATAGCTCTAAAGTAAAAAGCAAAGGTGTATTTCTAGTTACATTCATTTTTCTGTTCTCATAGCACCTGTGTGATTTTCTCATTGAACTGGGCTTTGTAGAGAGAAAACCACAGATCTTTAACTTAGAAACAAGAAATCATGGAATGAATTAAATGTTCCACAGGGTGGTGTGTGTTCTGATAAGGACTTGGGAGAGCAGTCTTAGTAGCAGATGGGAACAAGTGGCACCCCTGGAAAAGTGGCAAGTAATTGCTAAAGATGTTGGGTTATTTCCTGAATGCACTTGTATGCCATCAAAGTTGTATGAAAATTTTCTGAGTCGCACTTCTTGCATACATGGTGGAGACCASCAGGTGATGTGAGGAGATGGCCTCTGTGGCTAAGGATGCCTTGCAGAAATATGTTTTTATGTGGTTTCTCAAGGCCATTTAGAGTGATAATTGCTTCTCTGCAACTCATGTAAAAGTCAGAAATCATACCAGGAACTACTGTATGTATTTTAATGTTGTTGAGTTTTCACTTTGAGTTTCACTGTAAGCTTAGAAAATTGCATCCTATTCTTTACATGCTCTATACAGGGACCTGTTAAGTCCTTGAACAGCAGAAACTTGCTGAATTTCCTTGGAGCTAGTGGTCTTATTCCCTGTTATTTGTTGAATTAGTCCTAAAAACTTTGACCTTCATATTACAAAACTTTTAACTGAACTAAAGTTGTTAGGCCTTAATCTTTCAGGCCTCATCTTCACTGCCTTATGAGGAATTTCTCAGGCCCCGTCTGAGTCTGAATGAGTTGGAAATGTACACTTGTCAAATCCTCATTTTTTCTAAGACATCCCTTCGCATGCCTGCTTGGCAGCGTGGGTCATGGGATGGGAGTGGATGGTGCCCACAGGACACCCCTTTATGGCTAGCTGGAGTCGCTTGAGAGATGCTCTGCGCAAAGCTGTATTTAGGCAGGAAAGAATCTGGGATATTTGTTGGATTCYGCATGTATTAGTAGTAGTGCCAAGGCATAAATCACATTAAGAAGAGTGACTTTAGTGGTAGATTTGATAGCGTGAAAAATGTAAGTTCAGGCTCTAAATAGAGTAATGTATGTTTGTTTGTATATTCAGAATTTTATCKCAGAATGTAGCCACTCTAACACTGGATTTTACTGAAAGATATGCAGTGTATCTCTGTTTGTCACAGTAGTTCATTTCTAGTATTGATTTGGAATGTAGAATAATAACATAGTGTAGATTTCTCTGTATGTATGATATTAAACATCTCTACATTTTTATTTCTACAGTAACAGAAGTCTCTCCACAAATTCCAGCTCTAGGAAGCTGACAGTGTTCAAATAAGATAACATTTTGAGTTCGGCACTTGCAAAGGATTCCCTGCTTCCAAGAACAACAAAACTGGCAAACTCTATGTCAAAAACTCAATGTCAAAAAAAAAAAAAAAAAGTTGGAAAAAAAAGAAAAAAGCAAAATCCAGAAAAACATCTCTGCTGTACAAATTTCTCAGGGATGGCATTTATCATTCAAATGCAATCACTACTGGATTCCGCTCGTTACTCTCTAATCATTCAGTGCTTGTCCTGCAAATGTCTTGTAAGTAACCCTTGGGGGTCTGTAAGATATTCCCTGCAAGGAACCTAGTGCCTCAGATCAGTGATCRGCTAGAACTCACATTTGGATTTTCAACATATGTAGATATTCTTTTAACTTTGCCAGCATGTTCAGTTCTGTTTTGTATTTTTGTTTGCTATAGTTTCAAACTTAACATTTCGTGATTCAAAAATGTGATCCATGATCACCCATAATAATAAAATAAGCAATAGTTATTAAATCTGCCTACTTGGGAATATAAACCTTGCTTCTCTTGTTCCCATACAGCCATCTGGTTGTTCTGCTTTATAATGTGATAAACAAATCTCTTAGGAAGATGTCCCATAACTAAATGCTTTGTAAAGTTTATAGTTGTTTYACCTGTGGAAGCTTTCCTTGGTTAACAGTGAAACCACTGTGCCAGATGTAGAAACATCTGGGTGACACTTGTATAAAGTGTATGTAGTACAGAGAGTTAAATTTTAGCATGAGTCTAATAGAGTTAGGATTTTATAACATCTTTATAGATATTTATCACAATGATCTTCCAAGATCATTGGATAATTATCCAAGATCTTCCTGCTGCATGTGTTACATTCAACTTTGGAAGTCTTTGAAAAAGATATTTTTTAGGAGCACAGAAGTCAATAACAAATGGGTCAGTTTTTGTCCATAGCACACCTCCATGYTGAGGGGAGCAAAGGTCGAGTTTGATAGTTACCTTCTTGATCTGGTGTACTGAAACAGCTGCTTGCTATTCACTGAAGAACTGAATTTTTATCCCAAAGAATAATTTGGGGGAAGATGATGAGTTGTTTTCTATTTCTTGCTTTGCAAGAACTGCAGGCGTTCAACCACTCTGGCAGGTTTCATAGAGACAAAAGGAGCTATGTTTTCCACAGTGTGTTGTTAAGTTGCTGAATTTATTGCTGCAAGAGAGACTGTGGAGCCTGAAACTGCAAATGGATTCCAAAAAGGGTTTAGCCAAATCTGTTGGTTGCTATTAAACCTGATGATCTACAAGCAGACTCTAACTTAGGGGGTCGTTAAGCTTGTAATTGGAGTTGGGGAATATGCTGTGGAAAGATTGGTTTCTGGGGGTGGTAAGTAGTAAATCTTCTTCCTTTATGCAGATACACTTTTCATAAACAGGTCTCTTACAGGGAGCTTTACTTGGACGTTGCAAGGGCTGAGAAAAACTCACCATGTCATATTAGTATGGTGCTAGTAAATAAAGCCCTATTCCTAAGGTGAACTGAGAATCGCTCACATGAGAAGTGAAACCATTTCATTTTTACCAAGGTAGTTTTGCAAATTTTTGTTCTTTCTGAGAAATGACAGTAATGCATGAGGAGAAGAACAYGCTGTGAAGAGAATTGTTTCCCAGCTGCTGTTTGTGTACAACCAGAACATGAGCTAAAGGTCAAAGGATAAATCCTACTTGCTATGGCATATTTTTGCAAACTGAATCAATATCTGCCTGCCTAACAGCAATCGTATTCGCTGCAAGTCAGCTAGAGAGCTGGATACTAGAGACCTGAAAAAATGGTGATATGTGTGCTATCTGCTGCTAGTGAAAACCTTGATTTCTGTGGAGCAAAGGAGAGCAAACATCAGACTTTCAGTAGCCCTCTGAGAAGGGAATTGGCTAAATCACTGCAGTACAAGAAGAGATCCTGTCTCCTGGGAAGCTGACGCTGTCCCCATCCCACCYGGTGAGTAAGGGTTGTTTGGCCTAAAGATAGCGATGGACCTTAAAAAAGGATAGAGAGAACTCTTGGCAATTTTTAATCAAATGGCAAACAGCAGTATCATATTAGCTAATAAATTTGCTCAGAATTTAGGGAATTTAATCCATTAATCTTAAATCTCTTCATAGATGAGAAGTCATTGAGATAATGAGTCACCTGAGGCAATAGGATTCAGTAGAAATCAAGCAGCTAACTTCTGTGCCTCTGAATATTTCTTTTAGAAATCCTATCTTTCTTTCTCATGAGAGACATACTGCTAGTGCCTCCCACAYTCCTTTCTTGCCAGTCTGCTCCAGGACCAGCTAGGTTTGAGACCATTAACTGTTAATTCTGCACTCATGCAGACCCTGGTTTATTTCTTTCATGGTGCATGGTTAAAGATGGTCATTTGCTAATCCAAGCATATATTAAATAAACACTGGGCCTGAATTTAACCATTTGTTTTGAAATATAAAATCTTCAAAGTCTGAGAACTATTGTAAGTTATAGACCTGCAGTAATTATTTTTAAGAAATACTTTGTTCATAGGATTATTTTCTGCATTGCATTACAAGTTTTAGCGAACCACTTGAGATCCTGTTTGGGTTTGTTTGTCTGATTGCTTTTGTCATGTCCATCCCCGCCCCTTGCCCGACCCTACCCCCTTCCATTAATATTTCTCTGCTGGGGTGAAATGCCTGATCCTATCTTCCAATTTAGCCTTCCAAATATTTACACTAAATCCAGCTTCTTTTTTTCTCATAGCTTGGTTTTTGAATTTTCAAGGGTTGACACAATAGCTTAGAGTCAAATGACTAAAAGAAGGTGTATCTGAGTGTGTACCTGTGTATGTTGTAGAGGTGGTGTGTGGTGAAATTTGGGTACTTCAGCAGGGAAAAATCAATGTTTATCAATGGCTTTTCCCAGTGTGAAATGGCCTGAGTAAGGATGTTATGTAGCATGAAATCATGTAGAATGATCTTGAAAGAATTTAAAAGGTAATCAGGAACACTCCATCTGAGCCTTCAGATTTATTATAGCATAAAGATGCCATGAGTTCACCTATTGCTAAGCAAATAGAGGAGTCATAACAAACATCTGCCTGATAAACAACTCAGTTCCCAGGGAGTGGCAAGCACCTCACAAGTTGCATGTAGCAAAACCATGACTGAGATGTAAACGGTTTTCCTCATGCTTAGAATTAGATTTCATATTAGAAGAATTTAGAATAGGGGTTAGTTGTCCTGATGCAGAAAGTGGTTAAATCCTTGTTAAATCTATACTATCTTTTAAATTGTACCTTTATTTTCTGAGTGTATGCATCTAAGTATTTCGGAGGCTTTGCATGCAAAGGAGACTCAGTAAGGAATTTTACCATTTTACTCTTATATGCAGTTAATATCAACTGTGAGAGGAGTTACTGAGAAATATTGATTATCCAAAATTCAACCTAAAAGTCCACAATAATTTAAGAATAAATATGATTTTTTTATTTTGGAATATTTTTAGCCGGTGGAAAATACTGCAGGTTCACATACCTAAAGTATGATAAGGCCGCCTTGGTCTTTGTCTAGACATACAGATGTTCACTACTCTGTTACCCCATTTCTATTCATTCTTTCCTGTATCTCAGTAAATTCCATCTCAAAAAAGATAATATTTCTTAAAGATTCTATGTGAAAATAATATTCATCATTATTGAATAAACTCAAGGTGAGCATGTAGGATAGTCGCATGCAGATGGAGCTAGTTTTAAAAAATATTCTTATGAAAATCTGGCTTGCTCAGACTGATGGTAGAGACCAGTATGACTAAGTCCATACTGTTGGAAATACTTTTCAAGCTCCTTGGAAAAATGCAATTATCAGATGTTGACTGATGTTTTAAATCCTTTGAAAGCACTACAAAATTTTTCCATATTTGAAAGATTTTRAAATGCCACTCCAACTCTTCATTATTCAAAAAATGGTCTGTTTTAGAAGCACTTCTGCTTATCCAGATTCATTTCTCTATCACTGAGTTTTGGTGATATTAATCAGTGGCAATCTGATGATTTTCAGCTGTTACCRTGTTCTGATTAGCTTACATTGGCTGTTCTGTAAATCTTTACTTAATTTTTGATGTGATTCTTAATATTCTCTATTTATCAGAAATCATCTGCTAACTGGACAAATGAGTGTGACAGCTGATACAGTGGTTTCCAGGAGTTTGTTAGAGCTCACATAAGGTAATTAACCCACAGCTGTCTCAAGGAATGCTAATCATTGCATYTAGCATTTTTGTCTGTATCTTTATAACGGAAAATTGCTTAAAAGTGCAATTCTTTCTCAGTATCATTCACTGTTGACTGTCAACTGCTAATATAACCTGTTTTGAGATTTGGGATAGTTTTTGAAGTAGATATTTTCAGCACAAATATTAGAAATGTTTTTTGTGTTTAGAAAATCTTTGGATAGCTGTAGAGATCTCTTTAAAGGTACAAACTTGAAGTATTTAGAAGATCTGATTGCAATGGTAAATCTTGATTGCATTCTTTGTACCATCTCTGTCAGTTGTGATAATGATATATATTGTACATTTGTGCTAGAGATTAGAAAGTACATGATTTTCTGTTAAATTGTGTTTTAGAATAGGTTTCTGTATCAGAACTGTTTCTGGAGATAGATGAGAACAAGTTATATGCTAGGAATCTGACGCAGTTTCTGAAATATCTGAAACTGTGGAAAATGAGATGTGACAATATGAACAAAAGGAGCCAAAAATGACATTGCAGTGCCATTGCAATCAGTGGCAAAATACCACTTAGCTTACGAGGACCAGTATTTCATTCATGCATTGTATTTGAATAGAAGAAAATTATTATTTCTGAAGCCTCTGGCTTCCAATATCAGCCCTGGATTTRAAATTAGGCTGGAGTAAGTTGCATTCCATTCATCCAGATTGCCAAGAAGTAGGCAGCAATTAAAAGCTTGGATTCTACAAACATAATTTCTCTTATTGAAGAAAACATGAGTAATTTCCTTAGACACTATTGTAATATAAAGATCTATGGACATTTTTTAGCTTTGAGCATTTTTTTTCCAAACTAATAAAATATAAAATAYATTTTCATTGTTTTAAACCTAGTGCTTTACCCATAAAAGTAACGCAGAGCAGTGGAAGAATGAAATATCATTCCTTTCACCTTTCATAGATGAATATTTTTTGGTTGTGTAACTTTGCAATAGGATGAAAAAATTGTGGCTCACATTTAACTATAGGATGACAATCACATTTATTTTGAAGGTGCCTTGGTTGAATCACCCAGACCACATGTACAGTCTCTCYTATTGTACTTTATCTTAAAATAATTCACTGAGCACCAATAAGTGGTAGTTGGATCCAAATTATGAGGTGTTTCTGAAAATTTGTGCCAAAACTTCCATTCCTGTGTCTAAGAGGGGTCACTGACAGCGTTATTAGATAGAGAAAGAGAGGGACAGGGAGCGAGCATAAACAGCAGGTAGTTTAACCCTATATCCTGTCCAAGATGTGAAGTTCTTATCCATAAAGAGTAGCTCCTGAATAAAAAGTGTGTTTTCAAACCACTGTTTTCCCTGTAATTGGGTTAATTGTGGAATTGTTTAAATTTAAGGACTAAATGCAAATATTTCTTCTTTTTGTTTGTGGAGCGTGTGTGTTCATGCATGAGTCTGGCTCCATATTTTCTTCTTTTTATTCTGACTCCTCTGCAGAACAGAATTACAATATTGCCCTTGTAATACCCATCTTCCACAGCCTCATGATTTCAGCTTAGASGATTCAGTTTTATATGTGATAGAGWTGTAGCTCTATGTAGTTTTTATGCAGATAAAATTTGTATTACCCGTAAGCATCCTCTCCACTGGAAATTCCTCATGACTTACACATTCAATTAATGTTTCTGATTCCTGATCATAAGAATGTAAGGAGTTTTATATTCTAAAGTTGTGTAGAATAGCCAGCAAGCAATTCTGCTACAGCTCCATTATATTTTTAAAAATTACCTGCCCTCAGTTGTGACACATTTCCCACAATACAGCAGCATAACAGAAAAAAAGACATATAAATAACTATCTTCTAAACTTTCTATCGATGAATATTGTTTTCTGTCATCACAATTGCACCATGAAATATGAAAGYTCAATTTCCTCTTCATTTCCTTTTAATAAAACTTCTGTTCATTTCATTTTTGAAGAGAGATTGGATCTAAATTACTTTGACTTCTTCTGGCCTAACTTTGSTGAATGTTACAAGAGAGAATCTGAAACCCTTTTAAAATCCACCAAGGAGATTGAAGGCTATATTCTGGGGAGGTTGTATTTACATTCTCTTATCTCCTTCTATAGAGATCTTTTGCGTTTAGAAATGACAGTATTGATTCCAGCACATTATTACAAGAAGCATAAATATTGCACTCACTGTTGTGTTTGCTGTTTAAAAATCCACATTTCCAAACAGCAACTTCTTTTCCTAAGCAGTAGGCAGAGTTAACAGCAGAAGCTAATCTGATGAATTATTTTTCAGTAATAGCCATTGTGTTTTGTGATACTGATGCAGCCTTCAACATTTGTGTAGATAGTACCCAGAGCGATGYGAACAGTGTAACCTTTACCATTGCRGCTACCAGTGGCCTATTATTAACAGTGAAGTTAATGGAATTAAACCAATGGGAAAAAAAAAAAGATGAAGACAAATGCAGGTTTCACAGGCTGGTTCTCAATCTGAGTGGTAGGCTTTTTCTCCAGTTTTCTTTGATATAACATTTAAATTTTATTTAAAATTACAGCAGAGACTCAGAGTACTCTGTCTGTATATTAATTGCACATGTTAGTGGGTCATCACCTGTGTCTGTCCRCTGAAGTTAAATGTTTCTTGGCTGAGTAACATCTTGCAGTACAAGAGGTTAGAAGACTGGCCGATCTTGTGGCACTGGGTGTATTATATCATTTCTTATTGTATATTCATCTCAGTTAATGGTGAAGTGCATGCCRAATGCTGTGGAATTGATGGCTTTAYGCTTAAACCTCTCTGACAGAAGTACAGTATTTCTGAGTATTTCAGCAAATGCATTGTGAATATTGCAGTCATAAATACTAGCAGTTATTTCAGTGTGCACAACTTCATGGACATGTAGATCTGCATTAGCGGTGGAATATATATATATACACACATACACAAAATCTCTTCTGCATATATGTGTATATATATACACACACAAAGGCACACACACACACATATATATATATATTCAGATGAGGAGGAATGAGGAATTTTGAGCCTTTTAGCTTAAGAATCCGTAATACAAGCCCTGAAGACCAGTTCTAAAGCTGATGGTTCATTGGTTAGGATTATATGGTGTGGCTGACATTGGCTTCCTATTCATAATTGCTTTGTGGGCAATTTTTCCAATTTTTTTGTCATGTAAAATTGCAGGCAGGAGAAGTTGTCTTGGCTGTGCAGAGGCTCAGGATGTGCAGAGCCAGCTTTCATATATGCATCAAGGAGCACAGTGCCGGTGGAGACCACAGATTATTTGAATTACTTCAGAATGTAAAGCTTAGACTGGTATTTTATGGATGAATCTACCTCTGTGTGCCAATGACACTCCATCCAAAAATCATTCCTCACTTTTTTCTTTACTACAATCAATCCCTCAATATTTACAACGGTGTACTTTGTAGCGTGGTGATATTAGTGTGGAGATGTGAATGTAAGATTGTGACAAATRTTGTTTCCCATTTCCTCCGTTAAATTGATAATGAGTCTGAATTCAGAAGAAATCATGTAAGACAATATATTGGCTCTACAACGAGGTAATTATAATTGTGTTAAACTACTCCAACAACTCTCTTGTGCGCATGAAATCAAAGAAGTTTGGAACAATATTCTGTCTAATTTCCAGTGGGTAATTGGGAAATGTGCTCTTAATTTTCTTTGTTCTTTGTTGGCAAAATATTACAAAAGCCCTTCATCTGAGAGGCTTAGTTTGGGTTGGGGGGAGAAGAAAAGAAAAGCGAGACCTCAGACCTCAATTTCACTTATTATAATAAATCAATTTCATACTCATTTGTGTTTAATCTCCATTGGAAATTTACATTATCCAATCAGAACAGAAATAGTCCCTCTCGGGAGAACAAGTGTCACATAAAAATTCAACAGGAAATTCATTCAATAAATCACTAAAAGTACAACTCATATATGGAGATTTTAAACCCATCTAAATTCTATTAAAAACCTCTAAATCCCATTTTGGACAGAACAAGATGGAAGCGTGGTAACTGTAACATCCCTAAGAGACCCCTCAGAGTGCATATACTAATATTTAATCTTTTAACATCTTTGTATGTCCAAATTAAGTAATTTAACTGACTTGTGTATAGCATTAATTTTACATATCTTCTGTCAAGGAGCACTTTATATAGACAACATTATATCATCATAATCTTCAGATATTTAGCTGCTTAAAATCTATTCTTTAGATTATAGGTGGCAGGGAACAGTTTATAAGAATTTAAAAATCCTCATTAAAGAATGAAAAATTAACTGATTTAAAAATTCCAATACATATGATAGAAGAATGTCTTATATGATATACATTAGGTCTAGACATTGTCATGAGATTTGATCATGTGCATAGGTCCTCACTGAAAAGAAAGAGAAGCAGAAGAAAGATGAAGAAAACAGAGGAGGAAGCAGACAACAGTAACAAATGAAAAGCCATCCATGTTGGATGCATTGATAAATTCAAGGTGAGGAACTCTAAATTTTCTACCTTGAAATGAGAAAAAGCATCTGGAGTTATGGTGGATAGTTTTCTGTTCAGTAGAAATAATTAGACCTGGCAGGTGTGTAGAATCAAGAATTTATAAAGAAGAATGAAGCAGCTAGATGTTTGTAGTTCCATCACTGGATGGAACTATTCAGACAACTGCCCTGAAATAATCTATTGCTTTTATAGATGGGATTTATTTTGTTTTGTTTTTTCTCTTGGGAATTTCTTGTCTGGGAAAAAGAAATAGCAATGAAACCGAAGACAGTGTAGCTTAGAATATTTATTTTATATAARCAATGTTGGAAAACTGGAAAGAGAAATTTCAGGACATGAAAATGTAAATTCTAGTGTCTCATTCCCATTTACAGTCTTGCTCTGAGTTCAAGACTGCTTCCCCTCTTTCAACCAGTATCTCTGCAGATGGTGTCTGTGATAATGCTGTTCTTTTAAACTCCAGCTGCAGTGTAGCTACAACATAAAAGAATAAACCAGAAAGATGGATCAAAATGATTGCATATAAAGGAATTTTGGCTTAAAAAAATTATTTAAAAAATATTTCAGAAAGTGAGAGCTAAGCTGAAATGCAACAGTACATTAAAGGAAACTTTTTTATTGTTTAAAACAATATTTGTAATGAACTGAATGAGTTCTGTTTGAAGGACAAGACTGCAAGTACAATTAACCTCTTGGTCTCTGGTTATTTATATCCTTGAGTTTTAAAAGTGACTTGTGAATGAGTTTCATTTCACTTTGAAAGACGTTATTACAAAGAAGGCTCATTATAATTGACACTTTGCCGTTGCCCATGTTTCTTTTTTCATTCTTCAATATGTGAGTAACACTTAATTGGAATAGTCAGGGTATCTTTATTATATTTAGAGTGTTTTAGGGAAAGCAAGGCATGGTGGTATTTCAATTGTCCTTATGTAAAACATACAGGCTCAATCTATCAGTCTGTCTTTGTATCTTTTTTGCCATCCACTTTTAACACAAGATTAGACTTTATCTACTGCATMTTTTTAAATTTTTTTTTAAATCTTCTCCATTTAGCACCAGATGAAGCTAACATTTTGCTTAAGTAAAGGAAATTTAAACTTTTGAAAGTTCTGCTATTTGGAAGTGAGAGCTTTCCATCTCCCACTGATACACTATACATTTCTCTTTTTTTTTCCTCTTTCTCTTAAGATTGCAACATGTGGATATAGAAGCATGTAGAAACTAGATGTAAAATCGATTTCTCCTGTAAATAAATTTTAGCAAAACAGGAAAATTGGAAAGGAATAAAATTAATATTTCCATTGTTATTATATTTTAGCAAAATAAGCTGACAGAACTGAATAGGATAATTCTGATTTATTTGTAGTCTACTCGTTTTTTTTTAACTTGGCAGTAGACTAGATAACGGGAATGAGTAGGTATAAACTGCAATTTGAAACACTTATAGTGCCTTTTATCCTTATCTGGTGCGGTGAATGAAAGTCTGCCAACAGTGATAAGAAAGTTCTGTTCATCTGAAACTATTGACACGGTGTTTTAGAAAGGTATAGCAGCAGGTATAACAGTCCAGAAAGTTTTGATTCCGTGCAGGTTATATTTCATAGAAATAAATAATCTGTAATGGAGTTTAAGCACCAGTAAAATACTCATCTCTTAAAATACTTTCTAGCCATGCAAAGTAAATACATCCATATGGATTTGTACGGGGAGTAAATAGGAAATACGCTGCTCACTAAAAAAGAATGCTGGTATATTAGCTTTTTGGTGATTGTTGACTATATATAGCTCCTGATAAATTGCAAACTTGCTTGCTGATACTCCATAATTGCATATTGCACATGAGTCTCTAGATTCGGAGCGTGTCACAGTGAGCACGCTACGATGTTGTGTGTCACACAGACCACTAAAATAGCATCCTAGCAATAAATTAATAGCTCTAAGGCTGCCAGCCAGTCATAAGTAAAGAATGGATGTTTATGACCAAGTCCACATTTTACCAGAACCTGGGAAATGCAATTTGATTCTAACACAGAAAAGTTAAACTGTGGCTTTTTCTTTGGTTGATATATTTTTGTTGTCTTGAGATTTTGTTATCGTGACTGAAATTGGCTGTTTTGGGATTTACTATTTTTTATTTCATTTGATAGTTGCAGTAGAACTAGATGTTCTAATTCTTGATGCTTCAAAGTAATTYTCTTACGCTAGGAGAATAATATAGAATATTATGGTGCATCAGTTATTTGTATGTCTTTAATATCTCAGAGCTCTAGTCTTCTGCCAGGTTAYCATACTTTAAGCTGACTAGAGTAAAGATCAGAACTGCGATTTGTTTGTTTGAATTACCACGATTATAGATGAACAATATTGTTTTAATTTGCAACAGATGTGCTTACTGTTTAGAATCATTAACAAGCAATCTACTGTGAAATACTTGATCAGAATCAGGTCCTTTTTCTAGATCTGTTTTCTCCAGTGTTACTGTTTCTGTATGGCTTATGTCATTGCTGGAAGATGGTTTTCTTTTCAGACTACATTCATACATTTTGACAAATGTGTCCCTAAACATTTACTGCTTTAAAAAAAAAAAAAAAAAAAAAAAAAGATGAGATGTCTTGAGCCCCAAATTTAGTTATTCTGCATGATTATTTTTATATATGCAAGAATAGCTACAGAGTTTCAAAATAATTCCTATATATGGGCTCTAATTTTTAAGTATTTTTTTAAACATACTCTTTATTTTAGAAGATACATTTAATATAAGGGAGATAATAAGTCATCGTGTTGCATGAGTGAAATGCTATTAGTGTAGTTTCATGTATGCAAAAAAATTTGATCATCCTCTACTTTTCAATTTGAAAACTGAGTTCTGTCAGGAGACTCTGTAGATGAGAAAATCTATAAAATAATCAGCTTTCTGTCTTAAAAGCTTCTCTCATGTAGACTACTAAATTCCTTATGAGTGTTGAACTTTTACGTTTTCTTAAGGYCAAGGGATATTTTGTAGACTTGGAGTTATTTTTCAAACACCTGAGCTGAGAGTTAAAAGCAAAATAACTTTCTCAGTGCAACATCAATATTAGCTRTCTCTTCATACAAGAAAGCAATTTTTGAATTGCTTTATTGGAAGGGCATGTGCTAGTTAATTTTTTAAAATCTTCCATATTTGCCTGGCTTTTAAATCCCAGTTATTCTGAACAGTGGAGGAAAATGCCCACCTTCAACTAAAATTAGTCTATGTTACTCCTTGTTCCATCTGTGTTTTATTTTGCTGCCAGAACAAGAGAAAAAAAGCCCAAGGCAGAAGGTTAGGGATGAAAGAACTTGCAAGAAGTTTCAGCTATTAACCACGGTGGCTTGTCAACAGGCTATCAGGTGCCAACCAAAGAGACCCATGTGTCTGGAGAGGACTTTGGTCTCTGCCAGTGGAGACTACCCGTGTGGCAGCCTCCCAATGGTCCAAGTTTGTACACGGTCTTCACAGGTATAGCCCAAAAGTTTACCTAGCTGTATATAAATTAGTATTTGTTGTCTYRTACACTTCTCTTACGCTTTGAAGGAAGTGTCGTGTTGGTCTCTCTTAACATGTGCCCATTTAAACTGYCTTTTACTTTGCAATATATAGGGGAAATATTAGCAGATGGCTGTTCAGTGGTRCTTTTTCCTTCTGCTTTGTGAACCCCTCTATATAGCTGATTTCATCACTTATTGAAGGAAGTTGCTGCATTTCAACCTTGATTTTCCAGATCTTGACAAATATATTCATATTTAAAGTGTTAATTAKATATAGTAGTGGAAATGTTGTTTGGTTTTTAATTATTTTGTTTGTGAATAAGGCAGGAAAGCATCCTGCTCTGCTTTTCTTGGCTTGGGACCACAAAAATGCTGTAAAAGCTAATCTGAGGATTGCTCATTTTTTCCAATTCRCATCAACAAGTATAATTGGAAAAAGCAGGTTAAAGATAAATTTAGCRTTCTCAAGGAAAGTATTACGTTAAGCCTCTCCAGAAAATATATTACTTTGTTTGCGCTCATTTTAGATGAATCTAAGAGCATATTAAACACATTATTCATATGCATTCTCAGCACATATGAAATTTATGTTTCTTCATTATTTTGCATTCTGCTTCAGTTTTTCCGCCCTAGAGTCTCTGCTATAAAGGTGTAGCCAATTTCTAACACTGGTAATTTCAGTTGGTTTGATAATCTATTGCATTATATCATAAAATCTCTATGATCTCTGATGCCTATTAAATATGAAGCTGTGTGAGTGAAGAAAGACTCTCAGATGATATCATTATCAAGGCACATACCAGCTGTACTAATAGAAAATGTAACRTATTCACTACTGAAAGTGTCAACCAATTAACTGCATGCAAGAAAACTTTTCCATACTATTACTGATGTGTCAGAAAACGGACCATGTGCAAGGGCAGCACATGGAGCTTTGTGGTAATCACTATTCTGAATTTAAAATTAGTATCAATACATCATTGTGACATCATGTTATTATTTCAAACATATCCTAAAATAATACAAAATAATAAAAGTAATTCCTTTGTATTTTATCAGTGTTTTGATGAAAAAAACCAGTATCATTGAATACTCTTATATTTCCGTGGTCATTTACAGAAGATTTGGGCACMTGTGAGGGGAAAATGAATTCCTTTCTTCAAATGATCAAACATTCCAGCAAAAATAAAAATTTGTATTTCATCACCCTTATTCTTCAGTATTCCATCACTTGTTAGTTGTCTATTATTGTTTTTCATCTTATTCAACATTTTYACTTTATGGGTAAGATMATTTAGTAGTTGAGGTATTGGACARTTGTCTCAATCCAGTTCTTGACAGTCTGTCACTGGGAAAGTCAGATAAACTCATCCCTTACTTTGTAATGAAAATCCCTCTTTACGAAATCGCTAGAAGTATAAAGCCCTTAATGGGTGTGATGCTGTTGGCAGTATAAATATATAAATAGAAATTCAGAATATACACAAACACGAGGAAATATATGGTGCATAAGATTACAAACACTTTCATTTAGGAACTTAGGAACTCTTAAATTGATGATCCTGTAAGCATGTTGAGTTTGTTCAGCTCTTAGGAAAGTTTGGATATAGATGAAAGTGCTTGTCCGTGATGATCTTGAAGGTCTCTTCTAACCATAATAATTCTATGATTCTGTGATCCATAGAGGCTRGACAAGGAGTGCAGAGCTCCCATTTCCTTATCTTAGGCTGCCAGTTTRCTGCCGGAGATGGCTGCCACAATCACCCATCTCTTTAAAGAGCCTCTTTTGTTCTAAATGGCAATGTGAAAGTGCACGTACCTTGTACTCAGGTACGAAGAGCCAGAAAATACACAGGATTGGGAGGCAAATCTGAACGGGTAGGTTTTTTGTCTGTGAAACTAGAAAATGTCAGGGAGAACTATTTCAGAGGAGGTGAATGAAAATAGCAAGAGATCAGAAGGCAAAGCTGTTGGACACGTGAGATACAGCAGAAAGAAATCACCCCAAGCCTGGGAAATAGCTGTATGGTCCAGTCTCCGGCAGTCAGTGGGGAGTTGAGATAATATTCCTGAAACAGAAACAGGATTTTTCAGTTTCTGATATAGAAAACTGCAGGCAGGGGCAATCAGACCGGAACGCATCTTTTGTAAGTTAAATGCAAGGGAGAGCAAACATCACTCCAGAGCATTGCGGGAGAGCCTGTAGACTTCTATACCAGTAACAGATTTTTAATAGCTCCTTTGACAGTGCCTTTGATTCTAGGAATAGTATTGCAATCAAAATCTTTTTTAAAGTTTCTTAGCAAGCCGGAGAAAGAGTCTTATAAGGCTTAACTCTCTGATAGTTTACATGAGAGAGATGATAAATAAAGGATGTGATCACCAAGCATTTGGCCATACCAAGTGTATGCTAATAAAATCTATCGTGACACTCAGTCAAATGCAGTTAGGGTGCACTGGAAAGATTACCAAAATGATAGGAGAAGGCCATACCTGAGAGTTCACATCTGCTGGGAGATGATCTTAGTGCTCAGCTGACCAGGGAGAAGGCTTAGAGTTGTTGGTCAAAGGCTGTCCCAAGATATTTACACATTTAATGTTCTGTACCCTGTTCTGTAAGCCTGGAACACATACAACATGGCAGAAATGTACTATCTTATAAAACCTAGCACAGAAGGTAGATTTTTAAAGGACAGGAGAGAATTTTAAATGACTTTTTACTTGAGTCTCTGTGCAAATGTCAGAAAGAGCTGTATATTCAGTAGAGTCATATGTAGGGTAAAACTAGGGTGCTGATGCCTCTTTCTTCTTTTAATGGTTTGAAAATGTGTATGTGTAAAAGGCAGAACTCAGTTCTGTGTACTGACAGCACATTTGGGCTAACATATTCACATCTTAACTTGCAGCCAGATCTGCTGTTTTAAATGATTAAATGTTAAATCTGATATTTACTCTTGGACTGTGCAAAAGTCAAAGGGAACAATTTGTCAGCTCATTCATATTTTGCTTCTGAAGCCAGTTAACTAATCAGTCTAACAGTAGAAGAAGCAAGATAAATGGAGGCCATTCTGTTATGTAGAAAAGAGTACATGAAGATAAATTTTTCACATTTTGCCTCATTTCATCTGCAGTTATCACTGTCATAATTGCTTCTGAACACTCAAGGTGCTCTTCATATTGCTTCTATGAACTGTTCAAGCCATTTTGGTAGACTAGTCATTTGTGGCACTGAAATATTCTTTATTTGCATTTTCTGTATATATTTTTCTATATAAGTAAAAAATCCTCTGATGTTTTACCAAATAAACAATGTTGGGTTGAGAGCTGAGAAAAAATCCAGCTTGTGTTTTGAACAAACCTGCATATAAGAAATTCTGGGCCGTCTTAAACTTATGTTTTAATGAAATCTTGTTGCCATTTCTAATCTATTTTCCATTAATTTAAAACATGGGTTTTTTTTTTTTTTTAAAAAAAAGAGATAATCCAGACTCAAACAACTTTCAGTAATTTCTTTCTCACGTGTCTTCTATTGATTTAGGGAGTAACAGGGTTGTCCCCTTTGCCTCATCTAAATGCTGCAAGAGGGTTATCATCATCATTTCCAGTTGGTGGTAGTTATCAGGTGTGTCTCATCACAATATGATTAATCAAATTATGATATGAAAAACCCTCAAAACTGTGGACTCCTGTAATGAATTATAAATCTCTCTGCTTTTAAAAAAAAAAAAAAAAAAAGAAAAAGTGCAAAACAGGGTTGTAACCATTATTAAATTGCTCTATTATAGACACTTTCTTTATCGGAAACTCTTTAAGGACTAAGGAAAATGCCAGGATTTAAAGAATTCAGGAAAATGCCAGGATTTAAAGAAGAATTCTTTTCTCTGTTAACACAGAGATTTTATGACTGAATTAATTATAATGGCATATTTAGCCACATATGTAGAATTCTCAACTGGATTTGTAATCTGTTTCTTCGTTGTGTGATTTTATGATGGATAAGCAGCCAAGCAAATAAGTACACCCAAGGCAGCTGTATTAAAGTTTCTGTAAATGTATTTGAGAGTTAGTTCTCAGCTAGCTAGTTTCTTCTCTTTTAGACTTAGAGATTTGTAAATAGGCACATTCCCTTTGGCACCTTCTGCACTTTAAAAAGAATTTTGTTACAAAAAAAAAAATAATTTTGTGGGAAAGTACAGGAATGGGCCTGGATTTCTGGTTTGTGAAAAAATTTACTGTAGTTCTATTGTATTAAATTTTCAAGTGCTCCAGCTGCTGTAAGAAATATACAGCTAAACAGTAACCTTATTAAGGTAGGTGCAGGAATGATATTCTTAAAATACTAATGACAACTGGACTTAGCTAAGAATTTCCAATCCCAGATCATTTTAGATTTTTAAGGCACTGCAGGACTTTATAAAAATCCCCATAAGTTTTAATCAATGTGTGCTACTGGCAGTAGATATCATGCTATTAACCAAAAATGTGTGGGTCATCAAAAACTTTTATAGACCTATAATGAATTTCATTAATCATTTATTATAAATGTAAGATTTTTCTAATAAAAGAGGAGTTTCATTCCTCCTTCTGTACAGTAAATTTGAGTTTTTTCTCCAGTGTTGTTTTCCAAAAAGTGCAATTTGGACTGGATTCTGTCCTCTTGTCATTTCTACTGATCTAATTATAGTACCCAATCAGATTAAAAAGTATTGTATTGGAAAATTTGGCTGCATTGGGATAACAATTCCAATGGCAAATATTTTGTAATGTACATTTCCTACTTCTGGACAAGCACAGTTGCTCCACTGACAATTCTCTACTGCTGTCTACCAGATATGCACACATTTAGGGTTTTTTTTTAATTTTTTTCACCATTTGAAGTGCAACATATTTTGTTTGTTTTCTTTTTTTAAAAAAAAAAATGTTAGCTATCTCTACCTGTAGTTCATTTTTTAGGGATGACCACCTCCCACCAAAGTGTTGCTTCTTTGCCTTGCCTTGATGGCAAACAAGAAATCAGTGCTTCTCTGATGCTAATTAAGGTGAGTGGCCACTTGTGTTTAGACTTATGGAGACTTGGCAAATAATGCATAGGCAATGACAACCAGAAGAATCCCTAGAAAGAATGTGACCCTATAAATTATATCAAACTGATCTTGTGTATTTAGCATATTAAATATTTATAGCTCGTATACAGCATGCTTTCATAAGCAGCCTGCTTTCTGGACCGATACCTTAGTACTGCAAAAATAAATCCTGATGCATTTTGACTCATATTCCCTTAAGAAATAGTTATTTCTGGAACCAGAGTTTCAACAACTGGTCTAGTGAACTGCCATTTATTCCCTGAATTCAATAAAAATAATAGTTATAAAAGCTCAAAACTGAGCTAATTTTTCAATTTCAGTGCCATGCTGTTTTGTCCATGCACAGCACTGTTAAAATTAATTATACTGCACACACATATAATGCTAAAGAAAACTAAAGAAGATTTTTTTAAATAAAGGATTTTTTTTTTTTTTTTTTGAAGGTAAGAGGCACAGTCAAATACAGTCTGCTTTGGTTCCCCAAGAAATATGGTCCTTTTCAAATAAGTTACATTTTCTTTTTGTCCTTTAGCCTACCCCAAGTGGCTTGCAGTATTTATCAACTTTAATCAACATGACTGACAGGAAACCTGATAATGGAGAATAGCTGTCTCCACTGGTGGGGCAAAATCTTTTGAAATGTCAGTAGTGAATACACTATATTTACATTTCTTTGGGACTCAAGCTCTTAAAAGATTTTCATCTCTTACACTGGAGGGATGAAAGTAAAGGTTATTTAACTATACATCAGAAATTGTATCTTATGACAGTATGACAAAATATTCCTGCTTTCAGAAGTGCAGAATGCCTGCCTCTCATCTCTGGTGCTGTTTCAGTGGTACACTGAGTTCATAGCTGTGATTTGTCCTCTAAGATTGGAAGTTATTCATCATCCAATTAATGTCAGTCCTGGGTATTTCCTTTCAAAATCCATTTTGGTCTTGACCAGCAGTTAGAGATTTGTAGTGTATTAAGTATGAACTATTTGAATTAATAATAAACCGCTTCCCCAAGGATAGGTGCAAGATCAGGAGGAAACGTGGCTTTGGCCGCGGACAGGGCTGGATGCAAAGCACACAGGCATGTTGCTGGTGCTGGACCACAGGAGAAATGTTCACCCAGATGTGCATTTGAGACTCAGAATATGTTCATCCTATGCTGATCTCCTTTGCTTTAAGCCATTTCATGTCTGAGGTCTGAAATTTTGAGGAACTTTGTCATTTTTCTGTGGTAAACAAGGAATTTGTTAGGGCCGTTGCCCACAGAGCTGCATAGATCCCTAGTGATTCTCCTCCTCTGAGTGCAAGGTACTAAACTTGGGGCTGATTTGCTTAAGGGTCATGGCATTGGAAAGTTTTAAAAATTATTTAGGAAAATTCTGTAAAAACATTTCAGAAAATTTCCGGAAAAAAAATTAACTGTAAAATGGCTTTAAAATGAAAAAAATCACACTATTTATCAGAGACAGAGTTCTTTATCTCTGATATTTTTCTTGCTTCAGACTTTGTAACTGTATTAGGCAGAGGAGAATCACAATCCAGTTAATAAGGGAAGTATTAAGCTGCAAGCATGGGCCAAACCCTCTCCCTACAGTCATGGAGCAGCTAAGGATGCTACAGCGTGCCAGAAACAACCAATAATGGTTTTTTTTTCTTTTGCTCTACATAGTGCATTTTGGATGGGTGTTGGACTCAGAAACAAGGGACCAGCCTGGTACATCCATGTGACCCCACCATGATCAGCATCCTGAGAGCAGGCACAGGGGAGGGGACAGATCCATCCTTCATTTGCTGTTGATCCCGCTGCTCACGGTGCTGGATCTGCCTGGACAGGCTGGGGGCCAGAGAGGTCTGTAGGGATGAAACCGTGCTCGCCTACTGGGGCAGATGTGCAGGAGACCTCGAGCTGGATGTGAAACCAAGGTAAGGAATAATGCACTTTCACCCAAAGCACATCTGTTTTTGCTGTGACAAGCACCGTTTTTGCCTCTTAAGCATCCAAAGTCTGTCTCTCGCTTGCTTATTCGCCATAATACACTCACTTTCTTTACGATGAACTTCATCTAACCAACTCCTCTCAGCATGCGTAGGAGAAGAAAGGAAATACAAAAAAAAAAACCCCCAACATCCATATTCTTTGCTGTCTTTTTAAACTGATGGTACTGCTTCAGGAGTGAAAACAAGCCTTTGGACCAGAAGTAGGTAGAGCCCCATTTGTCAGGGACAGAAAGGAACATGGATTTGGAGTGTGGCTGGGGAAGGCTCTGCCCCTCAGCAGCTCTGCAGCACAGGAGAGCTGTGAGGCAACCAGGAGGAACGTTCAGCGTAACCAGAGCTGCAGGCAGCTCTGTTCTGCTTAATCTTCATCAGTGCTTCTGTCTTCCACCTTATCTTCCAGTATATGCAGTGGAAAAGAAGCCTTGTGCCTATGAAGGTGGTTTTCCAGAATGTTTTTTTTTTTTTTCTTCTGAGCAGCGCTATCTACTAATAGCATTTTAAACAGGAGCGTTTCTATGTGCTGAGATTATTGTATTTTCATGTGTGTCACTCACTCCTCTGAAAGCTTCCACCATCTACAAGTGCTCCCAAGTAACTGTGTGGCTGACCTCCACAGAATAAAAGGTGGAAAAGGGGTGTTTCTATAATAATGAAAATTGGAAGCAAGGCGATACTGCTGGAAACAGACTCTTGCTGAAATCTATCTGTTTGCATGTGTATCCTTTACTGCTGCTAAATCGTATTTAACTGATAACCCAGGGATTAAACACATGGAAAATACAGTAAACAGGAGTTCTGCCAAGTTGCTGCAGTGAGTTTTCTGACTGTGCGTGCAAGTATTTTCTCACTGAATGGTCAGAACTGCTCATATTTACAGCCCTCATTTTTTTCTTTAGATTTCTTACTCTACATATACACACACGGCAAGTGTTTATATATGATAACTTCTAAGATATTCTTTTTTCAATTAAAATAGTGTAGGGTATCTGGAGATATTTGCTGAATGAAGGTGGTTGATGTACAGAGAACCTGGCAGGCATCAGAGGGATAAACTATCCCTCGTGCCAGCACAGGAATGTTGGATCATTGTGGATGTTGTTGGCCAAAGAAAGAGTGATCTGCTGCCTGTGCTAGAAAGCAAGCAGGCCCTGGCTTTCCCATGCAGGCACCGTCCTTCCACAGCGCTGCCAGCACATGGATGGTGACACAGCTGGGTCTGCCTCTCTGTTATCCTTGTGGCGCACTGCTGCTCTCCAGGAGTAACAAATTAGGGGCAATTGGTCTCCTCTTAAGAATGAACTTTGGTGGTAAGAATTACCCCTGTGGGAATGTTCCTTCCATCTTGCTTATCTGACGTGCAGGTGCACAGGAAAGCTGATAAATAAGCCGGTAGCTGTTGACTGATTGAAATTTTCTGTGCTGAAAGCAAGCCATGAATCCTCATATGTGATGATTCATTCTTAAAACAAGGTAGTACAAATGACAGAAAATAGCTAAGATCTGGATGTTCCAGGCTGTGAATATTCCAGGGATCTTATACAAGGAGTCTGACCAAAATAAGAAAGAGAAAAAAGGAATTGAACTTTAACTTAATGGAACACATAAGGAGATATTATTTGGGAGCAGTGTGGTGGTCATTGATGACTGTGACAATCCAGATATTCAGCAGAATGGAAGAAATAAGATTAAAAATTAGTTGTGGAAATTAGTTGTGTGTGGACTGCACATCTGATCCTTTTATGCATATCATCTGACAGAGAGGATTGTTGCRTTCAGTACTGAACATGGTATTAAAGGGTAAAATTAAGAGTGTTCGTATACAGAAGAGGTTATTCTGAACTAAAAAATTTAAAAATAATACTAATTTAAAGCATGTATTTGCATGTTTCTTGAGCAGTATATTGTAAATGCAGTTGCATTATATACTTTGGATACTTGAAAATGCCCAATTTTAAAATGGAGAATTTTAGAGTGTTCTGAAACATGTCAAAGTGAGTCAAATGGCAGCATCTCTCTATCACAACACTGCACACAGCCTAGGGAGAATGTTTTATTTAAGGAGCAAGCCAGGAGACGTTGACAAGCGAAAAATGAATATGAGAAAGTACTGAGTAAGGGCGAGACTAAGCAGTGCTAACAAATGCATGAGAAGGAGGAAGATGACAGAGATGCAATCCTTCATGACATCTTAACCTGTCTACAGAACCTTTCAGGTGTTCAGCAACAAATAAGCCTCAAAATGCCAAATTCCTGTCCTGAGCAGGATGTCGAGTGATTGCCCAAGCCAAATGGGCCCCGTGTCGGAGTCTGGCTTAGGATGCTGCACTCCGTGTCCCCTGTCCTTTGACCTGTGTCTGGAGTGTATGGCGATACATATGCTGGTGATGAATGAGAGAAATCTGATGCATATGTTAAAGTGTATTTTTGGAGAAATGTTTGATTTACAAATAAGGCAAGTGTTCTCTTACAACATGCATATAAATCTCTAATGAATTGTTTTTGGCTTGAGGAAGCAGATATTCTTAAAAAAAAAAAAAAAAATCCCAGGAAGGAGTGTCAGAAAGCACAGCATTAGGACCATTTTTGTTTACTTTATAATTTACTGACCTAAATTTGCCAATGACTTAAAACTGGGGAAGGAGGATAAAGTAAATACAGAGGAGAGCAAATACATTCCAAATGATCTGGATAGATTCAGCTTAGAGGCTGGATAAGGAGCTTATTCAGCTCAGTTGTACAGAAGTGTGAAGTAATAAGATTAAGAACTAAAAATAATCAAAGAGGACAGAGCCAAAAAAAAAAAAAAAAAAAATACTACAAATAATACAGTCCTAGAAGAAGCCTCAGCTAAGGAGTTTACCCTCTTTATGGGGAGAGGATTCAAATCCCTTGGGGATACAGCTGAGAGACTCTGGTGGGTGCAGAGCAGGAACCAGGCAGTGGTGACATCCCAAGGGACTCATGTTCCCGTGGGGACCCGGTTACTCCTTGGGTGGCCGTGGTGCTCAGCAAAGGTGAGGGTGGGCAGGCTGTGCACCCACTGCACTTAGTTATTTAATGCCTCTTTGCTGGGACGAGCCGCTACACTCTGGGCCTCGGTGTGCGCRGCACAAGGYCTGTYGTGTGTTGTTGGCTTTAGGTTCTCRTTTCAGCTCAAATCTGTGGCRTATTTTTACACCTCCGCTCACTGCTTTGATTCCTGACACCCTTTAATTTCAAAGCACTTAACCACAGCCTGTGAGGTCTCTGTAAATTATTACAAACTGTCCCTTTTGGCTTGAGAATTTTGTCTTTTTTAAAAAAAATTCTTATAATTAAAAGTTAGAATTGAGTCCAAACAACGTTATTTTTAAATACAAATTATATTTTGAAACACAATGCAAATTTATCTCTCTGAACAGAGAGAGGTGTACCAGGGGATAGCTGTTAAATGGCTAGTATTCAAAGATAACAAAGTCTTAGACGTCTTTTTTTTTGTAATTTATAGGGGTTTTTTTACTGAGTAGTTAAAGAAACCATTAGCAGCTTCTCTATTCAAAACCAGCTTTCTACTTGTTCTGTAAGAGGCACTTTTAGTGTGTTGGAGAAATTATACTGAATATTTTCTACCTAAAATAGCAAAATAACGCCCTAATTGGATTTGTTCAGAGTAATGATAACAAGATTTAAAACACAGTTTCAGCACAGGAAAACTTCGTGTAAAAGGACTACTCTGTGTCTTGAGCTGTCAACTAGAAGTATATTGAATTTTGCAGAGCAAATTCAAATAAAAGTGTTGAGATTAAAAGTGATAAAGCAGGAACAGTGAGATCAGAATCCCTTCAAAAATTAGATTAAAGCCTCCTCGGGACCATAAAAACCTTATTATCTTGACATGACTAGATCAATCATTGCAAGACAATTATCTTAACAAGTTAAAGTTGCTTTGGTACAGGAATTTTAGACTATATTTTTCTTCTTCATGGTATGAAAATAGATCGTGTATGGGGCAGGCATTCCTGAGCAGAGATTGAGACAGACGCATCTCGGCTCTCACTGTGACAAATAAGCCATAAAGTCTCTCCGTAAACATCAATGAAGTCCTCCTTTAAGCAAGAAAAGTTTACATTAGATTGAATTGTGAGGTGGAACAAGAACAGTAACTCTTGTTTTTATGTCGTTTAGTGACTTACTAGTATGAACTTAACACTGCTTTTATCTTCTGCCTTCTTTAACTCTCAAGCTTTTCTTGTGGCAAAAATACTGAGTTACATTTCCATCGCAGATATTATCTGAAAGCTTCTATGCTTATTTTCCTGGTAATTAGTGCTTGCATCATATTTCTGAAGATGACAAGCACTATTATTTATGCTTATATGACTGAAGAATAATGTGAGAATGATGAAAAAAATAAGTGATCAGTGTAAGAGCTATAAAAAAAATATAGATCCCTAACACTTTAGCATTACTCACGGTGTGCAGGAGATAACATTCCTTTCCCACAGCAAGACATGATCATGGCCATTATTATCAATTTCAAAGAGGAAAATATACAGATGATTGAGTTGATTTTCAACCTTATTTTGAACAAACTGATTCCTGCTTTGAATTGAGAGTTTCATGTGTCTCACATGATTTTATTATTTCTGTTGGAGCATGTGAAGAATGTTTGCGCATATTTCATTAATGTTCAATAGCTTTGTGCGCATCTGTTGTTACTTTGTGTCAGTGTCACTGACCTGATTTTGGATCAAAAATTGGCTCATTGTCAAGAGATTTAGCTTCAAGACAAACCAATATGGTCCCGTGTCAAAGTGTCAAACATGGTCTTATTTTTCAAGGTTGCAAAAGACTCTTGTAATCATAAAAAGTGAGTACTTAAATTCTTTTCCAAATAAAATCTGTCATTTGTATTTTGCACCTACCAAAATCCATATTAAATCAAGCCTTAAAATCTTGGGATTTTTCATTTTAAAAAAGTAGTGTCCTATTAAATGCACTTTCTGTGGTAAGATCTTTCTAAAAATTATGGTCTAATGTGGAACTAGTATGAAAAATGGTTACAAATTCTCCTTAAAAGAAAATAATACCTAGTTATGGTTCTAAGTGAATTAACCAATGCCTTTCTACACTAAGTCTGCTACCTCCAGGTGAGCACTGAGATTAAGAAATTATTTCATTACAGTTCATTACATAATGAAAAGAAAAACCAGGTACTTTTTAATGAAACAAACTTTTTTTTTCTGTCAAATAGCATATAAAAATTATATCTACTCTGGCAGATTAGAGTATATTTTCATACATTTTCATCTGAGCAGGTTCCTAACATGAAGTTATACATTCCTGAAAATTGGAGCTGAATATATTTGAAGTCCTCAACAGGAGAAATAAATGGCTTCAGAGACCCATGAAGGACAGCTGGTATCAGATAGCCATACATAAAAGAAAGTTTAACATTCCATACGGGTCTAATTCGCGCACAGTTTTTCAAGTTTTATTAACCCAGACAAGTCATAATAATTATGATAAACGGACATTGTCATTAAAAATCAGGAGAAATTTGACAAGATTAAGCACAATGCAATGCATCTTCCTTGCTTGCAGATTCTGTATAATAAATTACTCCTAGGCTTCAGAATGAGGCATTGCACAATTGAGCAAAACAGATCAATTCTTAAGGATGCTTATTTAAATGCAAAACAGACTTTTTTAGAATGGTAAACTTGATTAAAATCCTTCTTTAAGTGCAAATCACAAACAACAATATCTAATACTCACAGGCCATAACCATCCTATTAATAATACAGTGTATTGTTCAGATATAATTGTAAAGTCTTAACGAGATGGCAGCTGTAATCTACTTTAAAAATTAGAAACGATGAACTCCACAGTCTTCTAAATGTGGCTGAAATACAGACAACGGGTGACTGCAGCTTGCGTTTTATTACTGAGATACATAGCATCAGTTTCAATAATCAGGCTCCGAGTGTTTGTCACACACAATTTTCCCCATCTTTGGTTATGTGTTCCGTAAGTGATACTATTTCTGTTAGGACATAGATATTAGAAGCAGATCCAGAAAAGAATTCATTGGAATTTAGTCATTTCAGGCCTGAAAAGTTTCAACACTGGTATAAACTTCACTTTCAACAGGCTTTTTTTTTTTTTTTTTTTTAAAACTGGATAGCCAAAGTAATGTTTTTGCACAGAGAAAGCATTGCTGACTTGAGGAGTCTGCACAGCCAATGCCTATCCCATATGGCCTATCCTATATTCAAATTTGAATAAAAAATTGTCATTCTTCCTTAGCAGACAGGGGGTGATTGACCAAACAGGAATTTCTGGCAATCTTGTGCCACAGTCTCTGCTTCCTATTTTGCTTCCACTGCCTTTCTTTGACGCCCTGGGAGGGGTTGTGGTTCCTTCTCCTCTCACTTTGCGCTCTCTTCCCTGTACTATGGCTGCCCAGGGAGTAGAGCTCACCTTCCAATTGCACATACAGGTCTCCTTCCAAAGGAAGGAGCTGCATCCTGCACTTCCTCAGTACTCTCCCATGCTGTATGAGCATGTACATGGGTAAAATAGCAATGATTTCTGTTTGCAGTGGAAATAAAATCCTCATGCTCAAAGGAGAGCACACAATGGCTTGAGGGAGTCGGAGTCTCAGTCAGTAGATAGTTGAAACTTAGGGGTATTTCTCTCTCAAATTGACTTTTGGAGAGTTCCAGAGTAGGGAAACAGAGAAATAACTCCCAAGAGAGAAAGAAAAGAATTTCCTTTTTGTTAGAGAAATGCAGCTGTAGCTATTGCAAGGCAGGTACATCGACAAATTCTGGTGTTGGGTTCTTCCATTGTGGGATCACTAACCTCCTCTCCAGGCTGGGCCACCATGAGACACAAGGGTAAAAGTCTAGCAAAGGGTTATTCATGGACTGTCATCTCCCTTTGCTATATGCACTGCTTTCCTCTGTGTAGCATCTCATGTCACTGGCAGTAATCAAAGTCATTTACTGCTTAACCTGCATAGATTTAGCATGAACACGAACTGCGAATCCCATCCTGCTGAAGAAACGGAAGGTCTAAACTTTAAAACTCAATTCATTAAGCTCTCTTCATATTTTACCTCCTCAGTCTGCACATTTTCATACATTAAAGCTGATCACTACAATGAAATATTGGTTAACTCCGTTATTGATAAATAAATCAATTTTGTCTACATCATGATGTTGCTGCATCACCAGCAATTGTGTTGATTTAGGAATGCAATTCTCTTAGAATACTCCAAATTGCGTAAGATTTCTATCTGGCAGAAATGTGAATCAAATACTGTTATCACATAGTGTCATACAGTGGTGCCTGTCAGTAGCTTGGCATGAGGGTACCTGGTTGTGCAAAATGTCTGTGGGTATGTGTGTGCACTTGCAATACGCCACATTCTCTGTATTTTTCAGTGTTCTTCCCAGCATGTGTTCGTTCTGATGAAAAGGTAGTCATTTGAAAACACTATGAAAAATTGTCTTGCTGTAAGTGTTTGCTGAATCAATGAATCATTTTGTTTTACAGTAGCACCTAAAATGTGTTTGGCAACATCCAATAAATCCTGATGCTTGCAGTCTAGAAATAAAAGGAGAGGAGCAGAATAAAATGTCACCTATATTTCAGTGTTCTTACATTAGCTGCATTTGAGAGAACCTTAAAGGAGCAGAAATTAGCCAATTTCATGTAACTGACTTATAGTGTGCCAAGAATTTACACTAAGGGAAAAAATGCAGGGAGCCAAAAGAGCTAGCAGCTCTAATTTTGACACTATAAGAGGCAGAAAAGTAACTAACAAGGTGCAAATTCTTGAGGAGAGCTGAGAAAAAAAACTGCAATTTTGACTTTGATAAGGTAAAAAGGAGATACTCAACATCTGGGATGATACAGTCAGATAAAGTAGGCTTTAGCAACTGGGTTTTCTCTGTGAAACAAAGATGCTCACAAATATGCTAGAAAATAAATAAAGAATTCATCACAGGACATCCCAGCTGCAAGGTTCTGGTGAAAATTTCATTATAAAAAATTTTCATTTTGTAGCAATAGGATTGATTTCTACTTTAGTAAGTCACAGCATTGCATAGTAGAGACCCTAGTCCACTTCACTGAGCTGTCGTCAGCAGAGGTGGTGATTAGAATAATATGATTAGTGCCATGAAGAGATTCCAATAGAAAACACAAAACTAGAGCTAGTTAACTAGTTCCTAGTTAAATGAAAGTTTACTTTTCTGCTAGTGTACCTGGCCCCACTTGCAGTTTCCAGTAAGGTAGATCTTCATAAAGTTGTAGGTAGAAACCAACATAATTAATATTATTCCTTAACGTATGTAGTACACAGTAAATATTTGCCCTGGGCCCTGAAACCACAAAGAAAAGCAAACCCAGAAAACTCTAAATCATCCATTTGTAGTTAATTTTTAGTGTACATGTGTTTTGTGTAATGAATAATTTTTATTGAGTCTGGCTAACTACGATGGTTGCCTGGACATTCTTAGCCTTAATCTAAAGATTTGCCATGGCAGTTTTGGCCTTGATTGCCTAGGATATTACAATTAGGATTTTAATGTGGTTACTTAAAAATGTTTTTAAGCAAAACCGTTCTCTCTAGGGATGAAAACCAGTAAAATTAGCAGAATTAGATAATGTAAGTAAGGTTTTTATTTCACTATTTTACTGAAAAATACTCATTTTAAAAACTTCTTCCACAGATATTATAAATAGATATATAAGCTATTGTGCTTTCTTTCATGAATGATATTTTAAGTAAATGCAACCTCAAAAACTACACTTAGGTAATCTTTCTCATTAGGCTGYGTCTAAAARGAGAGACATGAAAATTCAGAATTAATACTGAAAATCCATATGAAGAAAGAATGAGATGTCAGATTTAGTKTGCATGTTTTAGGCAATTCTTTAAYTGACAGTTCTAATATAAGAACTTGCCTTTGAATGTTTCGCTTGTGTTTCATTCCTTTTGTAATCCTCCATTGAAATGTGGAGTTGATTACRTTAAAAAATCTCTCAGGATCATGAATGTGCATATTTAGGACTGGCTAAATGTTTGCGCGCACTGAATCCGGCGCACAAGGAGGAGCCGATCCGTGCCCTGGTTCCCTCAGGCAAGCCAACCAGTAAAATCCTTGCAGCCTCCATCCTGGCCAGTGCTTTGTAACTGGGTTTGGTTTTCCTCTGTCGCTCGTGCACAGACGCCACAAAAGCTGGGAAACTAATTAGCAGAATAATTAGAACAAATTCACCAAACTTCTGAGCATCCTTGTTCTTTTGGAGTGGGGTCAGTAGGAGATGGTTACCTTGGCCACGTGTGACATCCTGCTGTTGGCTTTCCTTAAAGCCGCATTTATTCACTGCAGTATAAAGAGCACTGACAGTGCTGAGGTAGTGTCATTATTGATCTGTCACCGTCTGTGCAGTTAGAAAAAATGCTCTTTCTTACAGTGATTATTATATATGCACCTATGAACACAATGGTGAGGTGGATGTTATATGTGTATATTGCTTTAAATCATTAATTGATCTTAAATCCTTGTTTTTTGAAGAGGACACTACACTATAACCTTGCTAGCATTGTACCTGATCCAGCTTGTGATTATTTAACTATCTTCCCTTTTTTGCACGTTGTTGAAAGTGTGAAAATACAAGTGCTAAGCATTCAGTTAGCAAACAGGGATCTAACTAATAGTATTTCTATTTATCAGTGTCACAAATTATGAATTCTATGTTATGTGGGTTTTTTGTACAATAATTTTACAAATCCTGACAGTCATTGAAAATTAAAAATAAACCTGTTAAGGTGCTTCTTTAAACTGCACAAGAGGGAAATTAGCTCTTCCTCCTTCATTAGCTGGAAGCTACTTTAATGTACTCACATTGTGAGTATTTTAGAAACTTGCTTTTGTTTCAGTAGGCTTGCATGCACAAGCGTAAACC